>JAOTQJ010003075.1:4875-18789 GCA_025642045.1 Solanum sejunctum | reverse complement strand
GAAATAATCGGAATAACCAAATACTTAGAAAATTTTAATTTAAATTTATGAAAATGATATTTTATGAAGAGAAGGTTTGTTTTTAAATGTCCTAGTAGGTCATTTATTCACCATTAAAAATCATGTTCGTCCTCGAATATAAACATGTGTGGCATATGTCATGAGTCTAAAATGTCACGCCCCGAGAGAGTACCCAGAGCGTAAATGACACTCAGAGATTATTGCTAGCCCCCAAGTGAATCACCTAGCCTCATCACATTCATTCAATCATACATCACCGGAAGACATCTAAATTAGAAATCAATTAATAGTGGGCTATTCTATCTTATCATATCTACGTCAAGAATAAAGGTCATTGGCCACAAGATGAGTCATTTCGTCCATACTATTAGATAGAATTAAGAAACTCAGTTTAACAAGGGGGAAAGACCCCAACATCAAAGCATCATCTTTCTACGTGTATGAAGCCTCTATCTCTATAGATCTAGGAAGGTACCATAACAGGTCATGGCTATCACAAACTTAGAATAATAGTATAATGTAAGAAAATGAAATAAAAGACATCCTCCGAATGTAGGGGAGGACTCACCAAGTCTCTGAAGCTGGGAATCTCTGAACCTTAAGGAATCATCTACTAAAGTCTTCTGTCTACTGAATCTGCATCATAAAATGATGCAGTGCCAAATAGCATCAGTACGTAGAATGTATGGTATGTAAACAGGCTAAAAGTAAACAGTATGAACAAGATAGTGGGGAATAACATCGGCTCATCAGGTACTTATCTCATCTTATAATAAGGATTAGGACAGTATTATATCAACACCAATCAAGACTAATACCATCAACTCAGCATTAGAGTACTATTAGGATGAAACCTACCTGCGAGTTTCTCTAACCGACAACCACCACCTATGAGGTGAGTTGATGATATAACGAAGTTATGTCATTTCCCCATCCATCCAATACCTAGCCAGGTAAGAGACGAGTCAAGTCTGTTAGTATATCCATAAATCTATCAAGTCTTTATTTGATACTGAGGAAAGATCCATTTTTCACGATCTAATCCTCTCCTACGCTGGTCATGTAGTTAATGAGTATGAGTGGGACTCAATCTTCATTTTGGTGCTCAATACTCCTCCCATGACTCGACAAGCTCACAAGCTATCAAACATTCAAGATTTTTCATCATTTAGTCTCTTTTAGACAAGGAACATGAACGCATCCCATCATCTATCCACTCAATGAATTAGGAATAATCTTTCCAGGTTAATTTCAGCCTCTCAAAGACTTTAAGGACATAACTCACAACTAATCCCATCAACATCATCATCAATACATTCAACTCAGGAGCCCAACCACAACATAATCACAGATATGTCATCAAGGCTCTAGATATGAACCCCTAAATTCATTATTGTAGTACTTAACAAAGAAATCACGTACGGTTTGGATAATAATCTAAGTAGATTATTTAAACAATTAATTCAAGTAATGATGATCCTCAATTCAAGAAAATATATCTAATATAAAAATAGTTTTCAACAAAGCGGTCAAGAATTTCGTAGACAAAACCCACCACCTTCAACTCTCAACTTTCTACAATCAAAGGGGCACATGGGAGAATAATATCATGTTTTCAATAGACTTACATACCTGGAATGAAGAACAACTTAGTGGTCTTCAAGGAATTGACTCCAATCTTGAATCTTCAAGCCGCCTCTTCTTCCTCTCTCAAGAATATGCTCTTAGAACTAGATAATAGTGGTTTTTGAAACCCTTGATGAGATATAAAAGGCCTTTAAGCATGTTTTTGGGACTTAGGATAGGTTGTAAAATGACCAAAAAGCCCTTCCCGCATTAAAAGAATAAAATTTGACTCTGAAATACCATGTTCGCAATGTAACAAGGACGCAGACATGTGCATTTTCATGAATTCTCATTCTTTTTGACTCTCATAAAAAATTAAAAAAACGTAAGTGTCAGTCCGCGTTCCATCTGCGTCACACCAGAGGAAAGATTGACACTGTTTCTCAATTAATTAACAAAAAAAAATTTTTTGACTTGGTTGCTTTAAAATCTAGTTGAGGCCATATTCTGACTTGATTTTTTGTGCTGATCGCAAATTCAGTCTAAGATTTTCCATTGGAGCTTGGGAAGATGCATTATGCACACGATTACTTTCTAGGAGCATTTTGATCATTTTACAAGGTGTTACATCATCTCCACCTTGGGATCATTCGTCCTCGAATGATGAGTAAGGGTAGGATTTAGGCACGAGTAGACTCGCAACTCATCTCGATACTCACTGAAAAATCTCGAAATCTCAACTTTCCCTCAACCTCTATAACCTTTACATTAGACTTATAATAGAATATCCACATCATTTCAAGAGTGGAAGCTTCAATTAAGTTAATGATAAGAACATCACCTTCAACATTCAACATCAAAATGTGGAATAGCAGATGAATCTCGTCTAGCTCGGAAGGCAAGTCTAACTCATAAGTGACCTTTCAATCCTCCTTGCAATTTGATAGTGTCCGATGTAGCATCGAACAAACTTTCCTTTCTTCTTGAACCCTATGATGCCCTTTATAGTTACCTTCAAGTACACCCAATCATCTACATCTAATTCTAAGTCCCTTCTTCTCACATAAATGTAGGACTTTTGGAAAATTTGTATGGTCTTTAACCTCTCTTTAATAACCTTTACTTCTCCATGAATTGGTGGACAAGATCAGGTCCAATCAATTCAGCTTCACCAGCCTCAAACTACCCAATCGATGATCTACATCTCGTCCCATACAAAGCTTCATAAGGGGCCATCTGGATACTTGCATGATAACTATTGTTGTAAGTAAACTCTATCAATGGCAAGTGGCTTTCCCAGTTTCCCTTAAAGTCAAGAACACATGCCCTTAACATATACTCCAAAGTCTTAATGGTGCACTCTATCTGACCATCTGTCTTAGGGTGGAAGGTTGTACTCAAATTTACCTTAGTACTTATTCCTTTTGAAAAGATCTTCAAAATTGAGAGGTGAATTGACCTCTTTTGTCTAAGATGATATATAAGGGAACTCCATGCAACCTCACAATCACACAAATGTATAATTTAGCATACTCCTCTATAGTGTTAGTGGTCTTGACTGCTAAGAAGTGAGCGGATTTATTCATCCTATCCACGACCACCCATATCAAATCATGTTGCCTTCGAGATCGTGGGAAACCAGTAATGAAATCCATACTGATAATCTCTCATTTTCACTCTAGAATTTCAAAGTTCTAAGCTAACCCACAAGGCATTTGATGTTCAACCTAGATCTGCTAATATTTGGGAGACTTAGAAATGAATTTAGCAATGTCCTTCTTCATTCCATTCCACCAATTCTCTAAAGTCATGGTACATCTTGGTGGAGCTAGGATAGATAGAATATTTGGAGCTATGAGCTTCAGCCATTATTCTTTCTCGAACTCCATCACCATCGGGTACACATAATCTACCCTGGTATCTCAAACCCTATCTCCCCCTTTGGAGAAAACCATCACTTTTTGCTTGTGAACAGCTTCTTTGAATTGAAATAAGACAAGTTCTAGGTCTTGCTTTTCCTCACCTTTGAAACTAAGGATGCAGCAGACCCATTCTGAATGTTGACCTCTCCTTCATTATTCTCCTCACGTTGTACTCCCAATCGAGCCAATCTGTGCACTTACTTACTCAACTCTTTCTTCCTTTCATCCATGTGAACAGTGCTATCCATGGATAACCTGCTAAGAGCATCAGCAACAATGTTAGCCTTACCTGGGTGGTAGAGAATACTCATGTCATAATCCTTGAGCAACTCCAACCATCTCCTTTGTCGCAGGTTGAGGTCTTTTAATTATTTAAGACATATTGCATGCTCTTATGGTGAGTTAACAAATCTACATGCAATCCATATAAGTAGTGGTGCCAGATCTTAAGTGCGAACACCACTGCTGCCAACTCGAGATCATAGGTAAGTTAATTCTTCTCCTGAATCTTAAGTTTTCTAGATTCTTTGGATATCACCTTTGCTATCTATATTAGCACACAACCCAGTCCAACTATGGATGCATCACAATATATCACAAAGTCTTTTGTCCCATCGGGCAAGGTCAAAACTAGTATTGTAGTCATATAGTCTTCAACTCTTGAAACTCTTCTCACATTTATCGGACCACTAAAACTTGACCTTTTTCTAAGATAGCTTGGCAAATGGTGCAGACAAGGAAGAAAACCCCTTAACGAATCTATGGTAGTAGTCTGCCAACCCCAAGAAACTCTATATATCAATAGGAGAAGTCAGTTTGGCTAGTTCTTAACCTCTTCAATCTTTTGGACATCTACTCGAGTACCATCACCCAGGACAACATGACCTAGGAAGACCATGGATTTGAGCTACAACTTACACTTCGAAAACTTTGCATACAATTCATGGTCTTTGAGAGTTTGAAAGACCACTTTAAAATGATTAGTATACTCTTCTTCATCCTTAGAATATTCCAGGATATCATTAATAAATACAATCACGAACATAACAAGGTACGATCTGAATACTCTGTTCATCAAGTCCAATAAAGTTGCTGTTATATTAATTAAACTCAAAGGGCATGACCAAGAACTCAAAATGGTCATACCTTGTCCTAAAGGCTGTCTTGGGAATTTTACATTCCCTTACTTTCAACTGATAGTAACTCGATTTGAGGTCTATCTTGGAGAAGCAACAGGCACCCTGAAGTTGGTCAAATAGATCATCTTTCCTGGGGAGAGGATACTTAATCTTTATTGTGACCTAGTTCAGTTGTCGGAAGTTTATACATATTCTGAGAGATCTATCTTTCTTACGCATGAATAGGATAGGAGCACCACAAAGAGAAACACTAGGCCTTATGAAACCTTTCTCTACCAAGCCTTTCAATTCTTTTAATTCAGTGGGGGCCATCCTATAAGGTGGAGTTAAGATAGGTTGGGTATCAAGGAGAATATCAATCCCAAAGTCAATCTCCCTATCAAGAGGGACTCTAGGAAAATCCTCAGGGAACACTTCAGGGAACTCATTCACAATTGCGATCGACTGTAGAGTGGGGGACTCAACATTATCAGACTTAACTCGCACGAGATGGTAGATACACCTTTTAGAGATTAGCTTTCTGGCTCTAAGATAGGACATAAAGTTGCCCTTAGGTGCAACAGAACTCTCTTTTCAATCTAAGATAGGTTCATTGGGAAATTGGAACTTAACAATTTGGGTCATACGGGGTCTAGTTTGGGTTGTTGTTAGAGTTTCTGTGCAGGTGCGATTAGTTAATAAAACAAAGGAAACTCTGCTAAATTTTCGGTAGAATTCCTAGAATTTAAATTGTGGCTTTGTGACTTAATATGGGTTTAAGTGCCTATCCGGCACGAGTCATGGCCCCGAGGTTGGGCTGTGACATACAATCAATAAAGGAATAACAGGCATAAAACCAATCCATGCCCTGGATCACATCAAAGTCAACCATCTCTAACTCTACCAAGTCAACCAAGGTATCTCTGTGATATATAGATACTATACAACCTATATTAACCCTCCCAGCTATGATAAACTCACCAGTAGGAGTGGAAATAGAAAAGGTTCGAACAAACACTCAGGAAGGATTCCAAATCTACTAGCCACATAGGGAGTTACAAAAGATAGAGTGGCACCTAGGTCAAGCAATGCATAATAATCAAAGGTAAAGACTTGAAGCATACTCATAACAATATCAGGTGCCACCTCTCGATCCTAACGATTACTCATAGCATAAAACCGGTTTGTCCCTCCTCATGTCCCCATAGTTATACCCCTCTAATGACTACCAGTTAGGGGTATTACAGAGGACAACACGCTATTGGTTTCTTCTCCTCATATCCTCTTCATGTAATTATAAAGAAAGTGACCAACCTGTCCATATAAGTAACAAAGATCTTTGCCCATGCAACATTCACCCAGATGGAGTTTACCAAACTTATCACAAGGTGGTTTTCCCTACGCACCTTGGGTCACAATAGCCTAGGATTAAGAGCCCTAAGCCTTGTAATTTTGGTGGTCATAAGACTTATGATCATACTTATTGTGTGGGATAGGTGCACTCATCGCAAAGGATGCATAGTGAGAGGACCTATTCTGGAAATAAGATTTATCACCCTTATTTTGTCTCTACTGGCTAGGCTCATGCCCTGTTGATTTTGCTTTTCTGCTTATCTACTCTTCTCTGTCTCTCTTTTTATCTTCCTTAGTTTGCTGAGCATATACCATAATCTAGGAACTGTCCATACCTAGGATAAACAACGCTGCCTTGCCTTCCTTCTTCATATGTCTGCCCAACCCAAACACAAACCTACTCATCCTTGCCCTCATGTATTGAACCATCTCCTGAGCATATTTAGATAGCTTA
Organism: Solanum sejunctum; assembly: GCA_025642045.1. NCBI lineage: Eukaryota > Viridiplantae > Streptophyta > Magnoliopsida > Solanales > Solanaceae > Solanum > Solanum sejunctum. The sequence goes on along the minus strand of JAOTQJ010003075.1, from coordinate 12,355 downwards.
ATGAACTTGAGGTTGCATTCCTTAATAGTCATCCCCTCTTGTCTTAAGTTAACAAACTACTCAACCTTCATCTCCATCAACTCTTAGAAAAAGAAGTGGTCAAGAAAAGCAGCCTCAAACTTACCCCACTCCATAGGCTCAACATTTTCACCTCTACTATTCTCCCATTAATTGTACCAGACATTTGCAACATCTTTCAGTTAATAGGAGGCAAGATCAAGTCCTTTAATCTTATTAGCATGCATGGATCTCAAGATCTTACACATCTCATCAATGAAGTTCTGCAGGTCCTCATCTATCTTTAACCCTGTATAGATAGGTAAGTTTATCCGTAGAAAGTCCCTGAGACTGGTTGTAGCTGTGGACTCCTGTGACCTGGAACTAGGAGCCTGAGGACCTCGACTATTACCTTTGGAGGCGACTAGCTGAGTAAGCATAATAATGGCTCCCCTAAGCTCTACCTCTGAGGTAGGGGATGGTTGAAGCTATGCAAAGGGTGCCTATAGGGCCTTAGCAGTCTTGGAAGGTTGACCTCATCTCCTCATCCCTGTCTAAGTAGGGACTTCTGCTTGAGGATTCTTAGAAGTTGGGGCTAAAGTATCTCTCTGAGTAGCAGTTCGTTTTGGAGGCATATTCTGTAAATGTATAATGTATGAATTAGAATAAGACTTTTATAGAGTTAAACTTTACTTCACAATCTCAGATCATAGAAGAAGGATAACACTTCCTAATGTCCTATAGCCTCCTACTTATGAAGTGTTGTCCATAACACACCCATAAACAAGACTTTACTAGACAAGGCTTCATAGACTCCCTTGGACACTTAAACTCTATGCTTTGATACTAAGTTTGTCACGCCCTGAAATGGTATCCTAGGCATAACTGGCACTTAGAGACTATTTCTAGCCCCTGAGCAAACTACCTGGCCTCATCATATTCATTTAATCATAGATCAGCGGAAGAGATCTAAATTAGAAATCAACTAATAGTGGCTACTTTATCTTATCATATCTATGTCAGGAATAAAGACCATTGGCCACAAGACTAGTCATTTCATTAATACCATCAAATAGAATTAAGAAACTTAGTTTAACAAGGGGGAAAGACCCCAATATCAAAACATCATCTTTCTACGTCTATGAAGCCTCTATTTCTATAGGTCTAGGAAGGTATGTCGATAGGCCATGTGTATTAAAAACATAGAATAATAGTATAATGTAAGAAAATGAAATAAAAGACATCCTTCGAATGCAGGGGAGGATTCACCAAGTCTCTGGAGCTGAGAATCTCTGAACCTCAACGAATTGTCTGCTGAAGTCCTCCGTCTAATAAATCTGCATCACGAAATGGTGAAGCAACAAATGGCATCAATACGTGGAATGTATGATATGTGAACAGGCTGAAAGTAAATAATATGAACAATATTGAAGGGAATAACATCAAGTCATCAAGTACTCATCTCATCTATGAATAACGAGTAGGATAGTATCACATCAACACCAATCAAGACTCATACCACCACATCAACAACAAAGTACTATTAGGATGAAACCTAACTAAGAGTTTCTTTAACTGACAACTACCACCTATGAGCCAGTGATAATACAATGAAGTGATGTCGTTGCGACATCCGTCCAATACCTTGTCGGGGAAAGGGACAAGTCAAGTCTATGAATTGATCCATAAATCTATCAAATTCTCTTTTGGGACAAAGGAAACATCTATTTTTCATTATCTAATCCTCTCATACACTAGCTTATAGTTAATGAGTGTGAGTAAGACTCACTGTTACTCAATTTGGTGCGCAATACTCCCAGGAATAAACAAGCTCATAAGCTATCAAACATTCAAGATTTGTCATCATTTAGTCTCTTTTTGACAAGGAATATCAACTCATCTTATCATCTATCAACTTAAGGAATTAGGAATAATCACTCAAGGTTAATTTCAGCCTCTTGAAGTCTTTAAGGACATCAGTCACAACCAATCACATCAACATCATCATCAATACATTTAACTCAGGACCCCAACCATAACACAATAACAGATATGTCATCAACTCTCTAGACATCAACCCCCAAATTCATTATTGTAGTCTTTAACAAAGGTATCATACAAGGTTTAGATAATAATTTAAGTAGATCATTTAAACAAGTAATTCAAGCAATGATGATCATCAATTCAAGAAAATACATGTAACATATAAAATATTTTTCAATAAAGCATTCAAGAATTTCGTAGAAAAAACCCACCACATTCAACTATCAACTTTCTATAATTAAATGGGCACATGGGAGAACAATCCCATGTTTTGGGTAGCCTTACATACCTGGAATAAATAACAACTTAGTGGTTTTCAAGGAATTGACTTCAATCTTGAATCTTCAAGTCCCTTCTTCTTCCTCTCTCAAGAATAAGCACTTAGAACTAGAGGATAATATGTTTTAAAACCCTTAATCAGATATAAACGGCCCTTAAACATGTTTTTGGGACAAAAGATAGGTTGCAAATGACCAAAATGCCCTTTCTATATGAAAAGAATAAAATTTGACTCTAAAATACCATGTCTGCGATGCCCTAGGGGCACGGGCATATGTATTTTCACGAATTCGAGTTCTTTCTGATTCTCATAAAAAAATTAAAAAAAACTTGAGTGTCAGTCTGCATTTTGTTCGCCTGACGTGGACTGACACTGTTTCTCAAATAAATTAGTCAAAATTACTTTTCAATCTAGTTGCTCTAAAGTCGGGTTAAGGTCATTTTTCCACTCGATTTTTTGCGTTGATCCCAAATTCTATCTCAGATTCTACGTTGGAGCGTGGAAAGATACGTTATGCCTATGATTACTTTCTTGGAGAATTTCAAAATAACCCACCAATCAATCACAATAGCCACATGATATGATAATATACTAGGATAACCATCATAAAGTACCTCACTTTATCATCATAAGAATGAGTCCATAAAATCATCATGTATTACAAAGAAGGAACCAATTAAAATCATCATGTATTAAAATCATCGTAAGAATTACATAGAAGGAGAGGCATTGTTGGGCTAGTGGAGGAAAGGTCTTCACAATCACAACCCACATACCTTGTTAACTTAATCAAGAGAAAACATGATTTGAAAGTGAAGGAACCAAAACTCTAGCTTGCACTCTCCTTAAGGACCTTAAGGAACTTGGGAAGGGTTTGAGACTTAGAGAGTTTTGTAATGAAGTGGGAAATAAGAGGAATTATGGTTAAAAAGGCTGATAAGGGTCCTCAGAGACCAAAACAATGTAGCTTAAGCATAAATTGCTATTAAATGACAAAAATGCCTATTTTTAAAATGTGATCGGACAAGTCTACAAGACCCCATTTACGGACCATAGATGGGGGTTTCATCTGATAGCTTTCCAGACTTTCAGAGAGACCTCTAATTTAAATTCCGCGACACAATCTACGACCCATAGAAGATTTTACGAGTCATCTAGTAAGTCATATATTGAACTTCTGAAAGATCACAAATTTTACCAAGTTTGCCAGGTTCCACAAACCTACATTAAGGCCTACTACCTTTTACGGCTTGTATAGACCTCTTGTGAAAGCTAATAGTCAAACTTTTCTAAAGATTATTTTGTTGCAACTTTCATACTCCTCACAGGGTGGGGTCTTACAAATATCTCCCCTTGGAAACATTTATCCCTGAATGTGCTAAGGCAAGCTCTAAGGAACGGACTTATGCACCATATACCAAGAATGCAACTCATGCACCATTAAAATCTTTAAACCATGCTTCCAATAGTACTTAGAATGCTACCTCAAAAATCACTTAAACATGCATAATTATCATGAGAATGGCATGTAACGAGGGACGCTCTAAAATAGGAAAGATCGCAGTACCTTAAGCTTGATTAAAATGGAAGAGATAGGGATATCACTTCTTCATATCGGCTTCGACTTTCCAAGTGTCACTTTATGCATGTTCATTCTTCCAAAGGACTTTGACTTAGGGTACCTTCTTGTTTATCAACTTCTTGACTTGCCTATCCAATATTTCCACCGGGACTTCCTTATAAGTCAAGGTCTCTCCAACATTCACCATTTCTACGGGCACAATACAAGTAGGGTCTCCAATACACTTTCTAAACATGGAGACATTAAGAAACAAATGAACCATATTCATTTCCATGGGAAACTCTAATTCATATGCAACCTTACCAACACATCTCAAGATACAATAAGGTCCTACATACGTAGGACTTAACTTTCCCTTCTTGCTAAAGCGAACCACATCGTTTATTGGAGAAACCTTCAAGTATACCCAATCATCAACTTCAAGCTCAAGGTCTCTTCTTCTAGTGTCGGCATAGGACTTTTTCTGACTTTGAGCCATTTTCAACCTCTCCCTTATTAGTCTCACCTTCTCCAATGCCTCCATAAATAGATCTAGACCCAACAAGGCCATTTCCCCACTTCAAACCAACAATCTACGGATCTATAACACCTCTCATAAAAGGCTTCAAAAGGAGCCATCCCAATACTAGAGTGATAGGTATTATTATAGGAAAATTCAATGAGAGAGAGGTGTTTATCCCAACTAGCTTTAAATTCAAAGATGCAAGCCCTAATCATATCCACAAGAGTTTGGATTGGCCATCTATTTGTGGGTGAAAGGCCATGATATGCTTGACTTTAGTTCCAAAGCCCTTTTGGAAAGACCTCTAAAAGGGCGATGTACATTGAACACTGCAGTCCAAAATAATGGCCAATGGAACCCTATGCAATCTCACTAACTCATGAATATATAACTTGGCATAATCTTTGGCACTATAGGTTGCTTAACCGATAGGAAGTGGGCCAACTTCATCATTCTATCAACAATAACTAAAATAGAATCAAAATGCCTTCTAGTCTTTCACAACCCAACTACAAAATCCATATTGATCTCTTCCCACGTACAAGTAAGAATTTCTATGTCTTGGGCCAAACCACCTGGGCTTGACTTGCTGGCAAGTATGGCAACCGACTTCAAATTTAGCAATGTCTCTCTTTCTACCACCCCACAAATACATTTCTCTCAAATCTCTCTATATATTGGTGGATCTAGGATGAATAGAATAGGAGGAATTATGGGCTTCTCTCAAAATCAACTCTATCATGTCATCGACATTGGACACACATACCTACCTTGGTACAGAAAACACCATCTCCCCCTTGGGAGAAAACTTCCACCTTGCCACTTTTCACCAATGATTTCAACTCATTCAAACCAGAGTCAAGATCTTATTTTGATTTAACTTCTTTAATAAAGGAGGGCTTGGAACCATGTATTATCACTATACCATCATTCTGAGCTTCTTTGAATTAGCTAACGATGGACCTCTCATGCTAATTCCTTCCTGATACCCTCAAGGTGTGCCACACTATCCATACATACCTAACTTAGGGCATTGGCCACAACATTAGCCATGCCCAGATGGTAATCCACACTCATTTCATAATCCTTTAGGAACTCTAGTTACCTTTTTTCCTCAGATTTAAGACTCTTTGGATGAACACATATTGGAGACTCTTATAGTTGGTGAACACATCAACATAAACTCTATAAAAAGAGTGATGTCATATCTTCAAGGTAAATACCACGACTGTTAGTTCAAGCTCATGGGTGTGGTAATTACACTCATGCAAATTTAGTTGCCTAGAATCATAGGTGGTGACCTTGCTACTTTTGTCAACACACCTGCCAATCCAATTCTTAAAGCATCATTGTACACGATGAATCACTCTATCCCTTCCCGTAGATCTAAAATAGAAAAGGAATAAGCTTGTCCATCATGGTTTGGAAACATCTTTCTCATTCATCGGTCCATAAAAATTTTCCTTTCTTTTGGCTCAATTTTGTCAAAGGAGAAGCAATTGAGGAGAATACATTCATGAACCTTCAATAGCTAGCCATACCCAAGAAGCTCCTGATGTCCATCCGAGTCAATGGTCTAGGCCAATTTCTTATTGCCTCCATCTATTTTGGATCCAACTTAATCCCATCACTTTGATACTACATGACCCAAGATTGCAACTTCATTCAACCAAAACTCATCTTTGTTGAATTTAGCAAAGAGCATTTCTTCCCTCAATGTTTGCAACACCACCCTTAAATGTTTTGCATGTTCATCTTCATTCCAGGAGTAAATCAAAATATCATTGATAAATACCACAATAAATATATCAAGGTAAGGTTTAAAGATCCTATTCATAAGATCCATAAATATTGTCTGAGCATTACATAGGTTGAAAGACATCATCACGACTCAAAATGTCCATATCATACTCGGAAAGCCATTTTAGGAATATCACACTCCCTTACCCTCAATTGTTCATACCCGGATTGAAGGTCAATCTTTTAGAAGTGACTAGCCCCTTGTAATTGATCAAATAGGTTATCAATTATTAGCAATGGATACTTGTTTTTTATGGTGACCTTATTGAGTTATCTGTAATCGATGTACATTCTAAGTGAACCAACCTTCTTTTGTACAGATAACAACGGTGCATCCAAAGGAGACTTGGCCTTACGAACCCCTTTCTCTAACAAATCCTTTAATTGCTTATTGAATTCCTTTAACTTCATCGAGGCTATTTGATAGGGATGGATGGAAATGAGATAAGTATCAAGGAGGAGATCTATACAGAAATCTATCTCCCTTTTAGGAGGGACACTGGGAAGTTCATGGGGGAAGACATTAAGAAACTCATTGACAACCGAGACCAACTTAATAGGAGAGACCATAGGCCCGACATCCCTAACCCGCATAAAATTATAGATGTAGCCTTTAGAAATCAACCTTTGAGACTTAAGATAATAGATGAATCTATACTTGACCACCGAATCATGACCCTCTCATTCAAAGAAAAGTTCATTAGGGATTTGGAATTTAACCTTACGAGCCCTACAATCAATAGTAGCATGACATGCATGTAACCAATCCATCCCAAGAATTATGTCAAAATCTACCATATTAAGTTCAAAAAAAGCACAAGGAAAAACAATATGCAATATAGACACGGGAAAATCCCTATAGACTCTTTTGGCAATAATGGGCTCACCGATGGAGGTGGACACCTCAAAGGGTTCAATAGCAATTTAGGATACACATGAAGTCGATTATAAATAAATGGAGTAGTGAAAGAAAGAGTTTCACCCGGATCCAATAAAGAATATAAGTCAAGATTGAAAATCTTCAACATACCAGTAATAACATCGGGCGCATCATCAACCCCTTGTCTCCAATTAAAGAGCATAAAACTAGTTGCCTCGAGGAGCACCTCCTTGTTAAGCACCTTATGTTGTCTGATCACCATGGGCAACTTGCTCTTGAGGAGAACCATCCCTACCCTCCGTAATCTTATGCCCATTTTTCCATAACCGAAGCAAGAACCTGTATCCCTCCAATGTATGCCACTATAAGTCCTTCCATATTTTGGGCACTTAGGAT
>JAOTQJ010003064.1:0-18789 GCA_025642045.1 Solanum sejunctum | reverse complement strand
TTGGATTAGAATTACTTTATATTTAGAATCTACTTTTAATTTAGGACTATCATATGTAAATAATTAATAAAAATTTTGACTATCAAATACTTTGTTAATAAAAGTATGTAGTATAACAAATTTAAAAATAACATTATGTTGGAAACATTAAACAACTTCTTTTATATTTCGGAATATTTTGTTACATTAAATTTTAGTTAATTAATTGTTTAATTTCTACCTATACAACTCTAAATTATTACTTTATGTATTAAATAATTATTAGCATATATATATTTTAAGCAATTGGATTGATTATTCTCATTTTTGCTCTATCATAATAGACTAAACTATTGCATCAAACCAATTATGTTTATTTAATTTTTATTTACATGAATATTGTATTTGATTTTCTCATTTTTGTTTTATCACAATAGACCAAACTTTTGCACCAAACTAATAATATTTATTTAATTTTATTTACATGAGTATTGTCTATATTTAATGGCAACTGAAAGTGTTAGACCCCGTGATTAATTCAATCGAAGTAACTCGTTCAAGTGGAAAAGTTATGACGAACATGGCGTAATTTAAATTGAGTAAGTTTCGCGGTGCTTAATTGAGTAGAAGATGGGTCTAACCTTGATTTTTAATCAACTGTATCAAAATTTGAAAATCGCAAAATGCAATTTCTATAGAGTTTTCCGCGCCCAAGGTCTGACACGCCGCGAGCGCGCCTTTGTACATTTTTTGTGCGGTTTTTCATTTTAGTGCAAGACTTTTAGGTCTTGGTCCTAAGTCTTCTTATCCTTGAAAATACCTATACTTAGCTACATTTCAACACCATATCATATAAGAAATTACCAAATACTCTCTCAAACAGTTAGACAGATATTTCACCCCAAATTATAGGTCGCAAAATCCATCCAAATCTTAAGTGTTTCACTCAAGCTTCAAGTTTCCATTTCGAATCTTCATCAAGAATTCTCCAAAGTCTAGGTATGTGGGTTTCAACCATTGGGTCCTTTCACCCATGGTTCTTAAGCTTCCTTTTTACGTAAATTACATGTCTCTAAGTTAATTTTATTTATGGGTCTTCTATTATGAATTTGACTATGAACTATGTTGGGTTTTTGTAAAAGTGTGTTTGTTTAAGTATGTTTTGAGTTATGAATCTTTAATCTATCTTGAATTTGATGAAGGATTTTCATGTATTTGCATGAGGGTGTTACCATGTTTTGATGGGTGGTTTTACATTAAGTTTTCTTGCATGATTTCGCTCTTGAATTATATGATTTTACACTATATTACACACCAACCAAGTATTTGATAACATATTTGATTTGGTTTTCTTGAGCCATTGATGATCTATTGCATGACATATGACTTGAATGACTTTATGATAATGAAAGGATAGTATAAATGTGTTGATTTCATGGAAAGTATCTATAGTGTTGGAATTTGATCAATAGCCTCGTTCGGGGGGTCGTAGGCCTGAACTACCATGTTAGGTGTAGGTACCTCAATTGCCTCGCTCGGGAGGTGGTAGGCCTGTGCAATCATATTGGGGGGTTGTACTTCAATTGCCTCACTGAGGAGGTAGTAGGCCCGTGCAATCATGTTGGGGTATTTGTACCTCAATTGCCTCGCTTGGGAGGTAGTAGGCCCGTGCAACCATGTTGAGGGGTTTGTACCTCAGTCACCTCGCCAAGGAGGTAGTAGTCCTTGGTTATTAATGATGGTCTCTTGCTATACATGTAAGATGTTCTATATAAGCATGTTTTCCTACAAGCATCATTCATGCATGCCATATTGCTATATGCTCATTTATTACCTAAAGATGTATCTCAATTATGTTTTCTATCTCTTGTTGCATTGCATCCTACAAAATTAGTATATTCGACCATACTAACGTATACTCTATGCCTACATGAATTTACCATATAGGGACCAGAGTTTCACTTGATCATCATCATCCTCCACGTGGCTAGTGTGATATCTCTCAAAGTAAGTTGGTGAGTCCTTAACTTCGAGGACATACTTCTCTTGATTTATGCTATGTATAGACTCTTTTTTTCTTATTGTATGCTTTGACTATTAGGGTGAGCTCTGTTGCTTGTCTTGGGCCCCACTAAGTTCTATATTTAGAGGTGTTGTTGAATCAGTTATGCAATGATGCTATGAACTTTGACTCTCTTGACTCTTTTGATACTTTATGATATGAAAGATGTATCATAGCCTCATTTATCCCTATTTACTATCTCTTATTATTATTTTATTGCTTATGTGGCTAAGAATGTTTAATGATATGCTAAGAGGCTTGCTTGGGGTCCTTTCGGGTTCCCCATGTGCTGTGCCACATCTAGGCCCTAGGCTTGGGTCGTGACCACAACTATCATTTATATATAATTTTTAAATTGACATGGTTAATATATGCGAAGCACCTACACTAAACTAGTCTCATTTAATTGTACGAACTAGCTAGTCTCAATAAGCCAAAAACTTCATATTTATTCTAGTTAAATTTATCATAACATATATTTGAAGCTTTTATTTTGAACATATAAAAAATAATATGTGATGATATAATCTTTTTAAAAAAATTAAGTTTTCTATTCTTATTCTTCTTAAAACAACTAATTTAATATATCTTTTATTTCAATAGATAATGTACTCCAGAGTTTGACATTTACTGTAACACACCAATTTTTTCTAAGCTAAGACTGAGCCATCCTTCATATAATATAAGATTTTAATTGATGATTCCTAATTGAGTATAGGTGGTAAATTCAATTTCTTAATTTGAAAATAGAATCGGACATGATCTAAGGTCACATGAACCCTCTAGTACGAAGTTTAGCAAAAAACTTTCTTAGCGTTTGAGTTCTAATGTAAGATTTCATAAAAGTTAGGTGGATCAATGATTTTTAGGTTGTATATACATGATAGGATCAATTCCTAAGTATTTAAAGTATATTAGATGTGATTTAGAGTAATAAGGAATCTTTTAGTTCAAGCTAAGTCCAAAGAATTTCTACCTACTAAGTTTTCGTAGAGTTGATAGAAGGGTCAACTTCAAATGATCATATCTCCTAACATATAATGAGTTAGGTGACCCATAATATAACAAATATAAGATATTTGAATTAGTTTTTCAACACATCTAATTTTACCTTAATCAAAGTTCGGAGTAAAATGTTATGGCCATATTAGTGAAGTCATGTAGAACTATCTAAAGGTCTGCGATAGCTCCTCGTCGCCAACTTGACGAAAACCTTTTCTAGATAAGCTAAGTGATGTCCATATATTTTATTTTGAGGTACTCTTATCCTAAAATCCTTTTGAGTCTATTTATGGTCCTAAAATGCATAAAATGTTAATCAAGAACTCTAACTTAGTATATTCATAACCTAGGGTTTCAAGAAAACAAATTCAAGAACTTCAAGAAGAATTTCTTGATTCTTCTTCTTTAAAAATTAGGGTTCTTTATCAAGAACTCTAAAGATTTTAAGTCAAGAATTCAAGAATCAAAGAGAAGCTCTTCAAACAATGTCTTTCCAAGTTCTTCCACTCTAAAAGAACTACGAAGATCAACGATTTTCTCCAAGAAAGCTAGTATTCATCAGATTTATATTGTAATACTGACTTTTCAGGTATGTAAGGCCAAACTAAAACATGAAATTGTTCTTCCATGTGCCCCATTGATGGTAATAGAGGAGGTGAAAGTCCTTTGAGTATATATATGTGTATATATATATATATATGTGTGTGTATATATATATATATATATATATTTCTTGAATATTTTCTTAAAAATTATATACACATTACATGTATTTTCATGTGTTGATGACTATCATAAACTTGATTTCCTAAGTTAAATACTTCTCATGAGTCATTGTATAACCTTATATGTTATTTTGTAAAAGCATGTATGAATGAACCTAGGGATGGAATCTAGAGCCTTGACTTGAGTATGTTGATTGTGATTGTGATGAGAATTGAGGGTTTAAGGAAACAGCCTCACTACTTCTATGAGGTAGCGGTAAGGTCTGCGTATAAGTCACCCTCCCCAGACCCCACTTGTGGGATTACACTGGGTATGTTGTTGTTGTGTTAATTGTATCATATTTACGTATTATCATGTGCTTTTGGTTATTAGTCATTTTTTTCTGTTCCCTTTCTTTTACTTTTTGTCATATCTAGTTTATTCTGCTTATAGGTTTTTGAGATGAGGGTCTATGAGGTAGTAAGGTCTGCGTATATTCTACGCTCCCCAAACCCCACTTGTGGAACTCCACTGGGTATGTTGTTATTTATTTTGACTATATAAAATATATTAAATTTTTTTTAAAAAATGCTTTATAAATATTTTGACAAGATCTCTCGAGTAAATTCGAATCGAATATCAACCCGATTTTTAATGAATTGAAATGAATTAAGTTAAAATAAACTATGCTAATAAATATAATCTATCCAAACATTAATGAGTTAAGCTTAATTTTATCGTCCGTGTATACAACATATGTTTGAGTTTATTGCTTGAATATGTCTGCAAGGACAAATCGAATAATAGACACAGAATTCAAGTAGAGATGATTGCAATTCCTACTTAAACAAATGTTTTCTTTCTTTTTGGTTCCTTTAATTACATTAGTAGATCTTTGGGTTTGGCCCATCATAATGCTTCCTCGCCTATTTCCATTCTTTTATGCACCCTTGATTTGTGGTATGTCAATTTACCTTTTTAATTTAATAATGAGTACTGTCATGTTTGTGGAATTTTATATATCATTCTTAATCATTGTCGGCCATTCAGTCAATGATTTTACTTATAATTACTCGGCTAACGCTATTAATTTATTATTCCTGCAGTGCAACAAATCAATCGTCCTCTGCACCATCCACCTACTACTATTTACTAGAATTATTCTATATATATATAAGTATAAAGTATGTTAATTTTAAAATATTTTATTTTATATTTAATTAAAAATATTAAGTAATTTTTTTATTATTTTTATTTTAATAATAAAATAAATTATTCTCTCTCTCTCTATATATATATTAAAATAATTTATTTTAAAATAATATATTTTCAATCAAATAACCTTGACGAGTATAATTTATCTAGACATAACTTCACTTTGTTTTGACTAAGAATACTTTCATAACATTGATTTTATTGCTTGAATGGCATTTTATTTGAATGATTATAGTGGAAAAATAAATAATTGTTAAACGATAATTTAACATGAATGCTTTATTAGACTATATATATATAAAGAAACTCAACTAATAAACTCAAAAATTAATATTCAGAATAACAATCAATTAATATGAAACTAAATTTAACAAAATCAATCTAATCCAAACTTATTTAGATTGAATTTGAATATTCTTCTTTTTACTCAGCAACTTTACCCTAAATCAAAATTGATTGAATCAGTTTACTTCAAATATAAATTGAAAATGAAAATGGGAAGAGGAGAGGTCAAAAGGACAAAGATGTCTTGAGAAATAATCTTTTCGTTTGATTAACTTATTTAGTAAAAATAAACAATTATATATTAAAAATTAAAAATATTAATTAAAAAATGAATGACAGTAATAATTTTTGGAAGTGCGAGTATTACGTCACCTTGAATAATAATTCACTGGGGATCCCAATGTATTTTAAATTTAAAAATACCAGAACAGACAAAAATAAAGTACTTGAGTACAAGGTGTGTATCTGGAATCCTCTAGTTTTCTTCACCGACACTAGGGAGAGCTTCTAGAAGAAATTAAATTATTCTTTTAAATTTGGTACATTATTTGAATATTATTCTCATTGGTCAAATTTATGTAATATAGTTTAATATATATAGAGTCTAAAAAATAATAACTTTTAAATTTTATATTATAAGATAACTCATAAATGTCTGTATTCTAAAAATTATTTTTATTAAAAATAAAATAAAAATTTTAAAATTAAATTTTTATTTGAGCATAAAAATATGTCATTTCTTCTTAGTACTAACTAAAAAACAAAATAAGATATAATCTAAAAACCTTCAAAAAATAAATGATGTTTCGTTAAGGTTGGGATGGGCCCTTGCCTTATCCTTAGTTACCTTAATCGTGAAATATCAATTGCTTGAGGCTATCTGAATTCTTGAACTAAAAAGAAAGATATAAGATAATATAAATAGGCAATTGCAAATATATATCTATATAATAAAATAACTAATTTATAATAAATGCAATGTTTTTTTGATATTAAATTTAATGTATGTACATTACACGTGAATATCAAATTATATAGTATATTATTTTTAACAATAATTTCAATATTATTCAATTAATAAATAAACAATTATAAATGAAATAACAAAGTAAGTTCCTATCAATAATTAATTGTGTGCATTATAAAAGTTGTTAAAGCAATATCCCCCAAAAATATCTGTATCTATTTATAATATAACTTTAGATATAGATAATGTGATATGATATCACTTTATAACCTCTAATTATGTTTATCTTTTTTTTTTCCCTCTATTTTTTGACTTGTTTAATTTAAAAATTAATTGTGATATATTTAAATAAAAATAGTGACTCTTAAAATTTTTTAACTGCACCTCTTAAATGTACCTTTTTTCCTCCCTCTCTTCTAATTTAATGCTTAGTTATTATTTAACAATTGAAATTTGTGTTTTTAATATATTATAAATAAATATAAATATGTATAAAATATAGAAAATATATTAAATTAGGGTGTTTTTGGTTGTAGGTATTATACTACTTTAACATTCAAGGTAGAGTGTGTTCAAATTTCATTTAACTTTGAACTTAGCAACGACTGCAAATCCCAATTATGTTTTTTAAGGGTGAAAGAAAAATTAACAGGGCAAGAACAACGCATTGTACCTTTTTCGTTGATGCCTCAGTCCTTGTTATGCCATCAGTAGATTTTATCCCGGATCTCATTTCGTTTCACTAGGAATACGAATCATTGTCCACAAACCAAGTACCTTTGTATGAATTGATGAATAAAGGATTCCATATTCTTTTCTGATTTTTCACAATTTTATTTTTACGGTAGTATTAAGAAGTCAGATAACTTCCTACTATATTCAAACTTCAACCCTCTTTTACTTTGTAGTCTTTCACACCCTTTAGGAGTCAACCATTTACCCTTAAAATAGAGGAGGTTGAGCAGTTACAATTGCTCTCCTTAGTGGACAATAACTGTCTATCCTTATCCAGTTAAGATAGGTTGGACAGTTATCAATAAACTACACCCCTTATTTTTAAATCAGATACACGAATTGAGTTAAGATTGGATCGAGTCGATCCATATGGAGGATCCACGATCCCAAAAATCATACATATTCCACTTCTACATGGCGTACAAAATCCGAGTCAATATTACATCAACTTAACACATAATTCATATGGAAAATAGTTCGTGCGAGTTGTGAGCATAAAGGCTTGCCAGCAAGGTCTTATAAGTCTTGTATAGGAATTCAATCACGTATGGAAAGAATACACTATCAATATGATGATATCAATACTCACAATTCCCCAGACTTTAACTACTCTAGTAGTTAATCATTTTATTTTTCATCCTCTTTAGGAGGTGAACTCGAGTTCATATTTAATTTTAGTTTCTATAGTCTTCCCTTTCTATTCGAATCTATCTATTTCGAATCAACTACTTTCTTAAACATACATCTCATTCCGAATCATACATGACTATTAGTAACATGCTAGAGTAGCAACATTGATTAAAATTTCAAGAAGCAGTAAAAGATCAAAGAGTATTCAATTGAAAAGTTCAACTTTGACATTTCAGGGTGTTACACAATAAAGAAGTAGGGATCATTCTTTCATCAAGGAATCATTCTTTCATTAACCCTTCTTTCGCATAATACACGTGATATGAAATACGTGCTACAATATTCTCACCTTGTGCAAGCGCATGTGTCTCACTCCAATATCGAACAGACTTGGGTCTAGACATTTTCGATGTCTAACTCAAGTTTCTCTCTACAACTATCCTCAAATTCATTTTCTCAGAGAGAATCTTGTCTGATTTCTAAAACAAGTCTAAATATAATGGTGATATTTAACTCTTCACATTTTCCAATGTAAGAGGCGATTGCTTTGTGAGAGATTCAATTTTGTGACTTATTCGACACATTAAATATTATCATATGCCTTTAAGATATAAATTTAATAATCGTATTATTGTTGAGAATGCTATAACAATAAAGTTATATAACAATAAAAATCATATCCTACATAAGCCTAGAGACTTAACATGCTTTTCAAACAAATCCTTGATATAGCTTTCATAAAAGGATCAACTACCATTTTACTAGTAGGAATGTATTGTAAATTCACTTCTGCACTTGCTACTATGCCTCTCACAAAATTATACTTGATATCAATGTGTTTGATTTTGCCCTGATACTTAATATCCTTTGTATATGTTATAACCACTTGATTATCACAATATAAAATTATGGGACCCTTTTGATTCTTTGCAATATTCAAATGCTCACAAAATCGCTTTAACCAAACAACTTCTTGTACTGTAGAGCTATAAATTCAGATTCTATGGTTGAAAGAGTTGTGCATGTTTGTTTTTTACTTTTCCACAAATTGGTACCACTATTCAGCAAGAGAATATAACCAGAAATAGATGTTCTATCACTTTGATCACCAGCCCAATCAACAATCGTGTATCCTCTTAAGAGTAAATCAGATCCACTGTAACACAGTGAATAATTTACAGTTTTTTTTAGATATCAAAATATTCTCTTCACTGTCTTTTAATGATCTTTTTCGAGATTTAATTGATACCTGCTTACCAGACTTAAAACATAACAAATATTTGATCGAGTACACATTATAACTTCATCAGACATTCAATAACACTAGATTGTGAAACTTAAGGCATTTGTTCCTTCTCTTTATCACTCCTTGGACATATTTCAAGACTTAAAGATTTACCTCAAGATATTGGAGTATCCTTAGGTTTGCAATAACTCATTTGAAAATGTTTTAATATTTTTTTATGTATGTTTCTTGATATAAACTCAAAGATTTTCTGAAACAATCTCTTTGGATCATCACACCCAATATATAGTCTGCTTCACTCATATCTTTCATATCAAAGTCTTCAAAAATCATGGCTTGATAATTTTCAGATACTCCAAATCATTTCTGACTAAGAGTATATCATTCACATAAAGAGAAAGAATTACAAACTTTTCATTGGATCTTTTTACATAGATGCAATGGTGTTCATCGACCATGATGAAATTTAGTGAAATCACCTCTTTATGAAATCTCAAGTACCATTGTCTTGAAGATTGCTTTAAGCCATAAATTGATCCTTTTAATTTTACAAACTTTCTTTTCTTGGCCTTTAACAATGAAACCAATAGGTTATTCCATGTAGATTTTATTATTTAATTTTTTATTAAAAAAATCAGTCTTCATATTTATTCTATGTAATTCTAAATCTAAACATGAAACTATAGCCAAAAGAAGTCAAATAGAGGTAAATTTTTTTATGAAAAGGTTTCCTCATAATCTATTTCATCTTCTTTAGTAAAATCTTTAGCCATCAGTTGAGCTTTGTATGTTTTTATTGACCAATCCAATTTACGTTTAACCCTGAGAATCCACTTATTCCCAATAGTTTTACATCCTAGTGGAAGGTCAATTAGATCCCAGACTTTGTTGGTTTTCATGGGATCTAATTCTTCTTTCATCAGTTTCAACCATTTATCCTTTTCAGGATAAGATAAAGCCTCAGTCATAGAGTTAGGTTCATTCAACTCCGTGGAAAATACCAAAATAAATATAATCTTCAATTTGATAAGATCGTTTAAGTACTCTTTTTCTTGTACTCTTACTTAGCTGAAGTTCAGATTCCTCTATGAAAATTTGGGATTCAAAACTCCAACTTGGACCAGAAATCATCTCTTGATCAATTGTCCCATCAAATGTATCCAATGACATTATCTAGTCTTCTAAATTCAACATTTCATATATAGGCTCACTTTCAATTATATCACTCCCTTTTGAAAAAATATTTTTCAAAAATCTGACATCTCGTGATTCAGTTTCAATCACACTTTCATTTTTCAATTCATCAATGAACACATATCTTTTAGAGTATTCTAAGTATCTTATGAAGATACATGTCTTTCTTTTTGAAATTAATTTATCAAACTCACCCAAATGATCTTTAATGTAAGTAGCATAACTCCAAGGTTATAGATAATTTAGGTTTATTTTATGACTAATTCAAAGTTCAAAAGGAGTGAAAGTTACTGATTTAGAAGTCACTTTATTCAAAATATAGGCCACAGCCAATAATACATCTCCCCAAAAAGAGATAGGCAAATTTTCCTATGCCATCATTGACCTACAATATCTAGTAAGGTCATATTCCTTCTTTCAGCCAAACCATTTTGTTGGGGTGTATAAGGAGTAGTTAACTGTCTGATTATGCTCTTTTCATTATATATCTCTTCAAATTGATTTGACAGATATTCATGCCCTTGGTCGATTCTTAGAACCTTTATACTTTTATCTAATTGATTTTCAACTTCATTCATATATCTTTTATAGCACTCTAGTGCTTTCAAATTTATGAGAAATCAAGTAGACATAATCAAAGCATGTCAAATTATCAATTAATGTAATGGAATATATGGCATCAAATCTTGCCTTCACATTTATTGGACCACAAAATGTCAAAATAGATTAATTATAGTGGGAACTCAGCGTCCTTATTTTTTTTTTTTGCATAATCTTTCCAGCAAGACAATTTTCACAAGTCGGCAATTCAATTTTGGATAAAGAATCTAAATGTCCTTTTTTGCCAACCTATTCATTCGTTCTTGTCCTGTGTGACCTAATCTCACATGCATGTAACAACATCTATATCATTATTACTTGAAGAACACGATATTACACAACAGTCAACATAATAGTCATAAGTTGAAAGATTATAATTTAAAATGATGAAATGATCATAACATAGTCCAAAATCATACAAAATATTATTTAGAGTTATTCTTATACCACCAAGACTAAAAAATAAATCAAAACCAACATCTAAAAGCATTGAGTCAGATACTAAGTTTCGTCGGATTTGTGGAGTATACAAAATATCATGTATCATCAAGGATCAACCACCATGTAAGTCTATTTTGCAAGTGCCTATTCCCTTGTCTTCGAGTCTTGGATAGTTTCCTAAATAAATTCATCTAGATCCAGGTGTAACTCGATGAAACTCCACAAATGCTTCTCAATCTTTACTCACGTGGTTGGTGGATCTTGAGTGTACAATTCACATAAGATAAGATTCAGCTAGTAAAGAAGTGCTTGCAACATATACAACACTTAGAGATGTATTTAGGAATACTACTCTTTTCGTCTTGGTACACTCACGAGCGAAATGTCCAAAGCTTAGCAATTGTAGCACTTCATCTTGCTTTTGTCTCTTTTCTTAAAAATATAGTTTTTCTTTCTTGGAATTTGGTTTAGTATTTTTCTCAAAGGGTCCTTCCTCGGTCTCCTTATCATTTTCTTTCTCTTCTAAATATTCTTGTGCTTGAAGCCTTAAGATTTCATACCACTTGATTCAACTGCAAAAACATTAATAGTAATTTTTGTAGCACCAAGCCGCTCATCTTCAAGTTTAACTTGCCAGCAATATCAAAATTTTTTTTTGCTTTCATTGTGGATCAGGTTAACCTTCAAATGTTCCCAACTATTGTAAAGATATCGGATCATTGCTTGAACCTATTTCTCATCAGACAGAACATGACCAACACTTTAACGTTATGCTATCATATCTGACATCACCCCAAAGTGTTGCTTGATGCTTTGATCATTATGCTTTTTGAAAGAGTCAAACTTGATAGTTAGCTGTCTTAGGTGGGTGACAGAAGTACCTCCATACGTTCCTCACAAGTGTGTCCATATCACATGAGCATTAAAAAAGTTTCTCAACATTCATGAATTATTTCATCGATTACAAAGCTTAAAATAATTCCATGTGCAATGGAATCTATGCTTTTTCAGACTTTGTGAGTTTTAAATTCTCTCTTGTCTTGAACAATTTCTTCTGGCTGAGTGCATGGTTTATGCCTTTGAGCTCATTTTGCTCGTCTAAGACATCCCGTATCTTACAACTCCAGATGTCATAATTGTCACCATATAGTTTCTCGCCTTTGTTTAAGTCAACTATGATACTTTTGGCTGCCATGTCTATAACTAAGAAATAATTAAGTAAGTTTACTCATCAATTAGGCATGTGTAAACATACATTTAAGCAAATTAATTCTAATAATAGTTTCACATATGGTGTAAAATCGAAAGGGTATCAAAAATATTCAATCATCATTTACACTCCAAATGTTTAACTAAAAACAGAAAATAATTTCTCAATATATATTTAATAAAGACTTATTCACAAAGATTACTAAATCTTAATTCAATCTCATATAAATAGAATACCATAATATAAATAATTCAAGACTTTTGGGAAAAACAAAGATATGATGATAATCCATAATTTTTTCAAAAAAACAAGACAAAAACTTAAACATCATGTCCATCACTAACGAAAAAAAAAATCAACCAGAATAAATGCCAATAACCTTAACCTATTTAACTCCTAGGGCCAACATGAATCTCCGAAAAGAGTTGTCTGACTCAGATTTATTATATTCCTCAATAAATGCATGCTTTTTTAAAAAAAGGAATGAAATCATATAAAATGCGTAGGGCTTTCTCATTCTCAACATCAATCTCAATTTCTTTGATTTTATCTAATTTCTTATTAAAATCTCTAAGGAAGTCTAGTAGAGAGTTTGACTCAGCCATTTTAATTTTCTTGAAAACAGTGAATAATTTTTTTTGTTCTCTTCTTTTTTCCCTTAAGTCTCTATTTCAATTCTGTTCCACAATTAAATCATTTCTTATGACTTCTGATTCTGAATCAGAATAAAAAAATGATCTTTTCTTCTTGCATCTTATTCTCTTTCTTTTTGCTCCTCCAATAAGATTACTCTCACTTGGAGTAATAGGAGCATATTCCCATTTCGTCATATTTGAAAAAGGAACCAGAAATTCAATATTATGGTATATACCATTCAAAAAGTGACAACAAATGTCATCAATTTCTGGTAGAAAATGATAGATCACACTTAGGGCTTAAAAGATAGAACATTGCTCTATATAATCCAAGAAAACCAACCAAAACACAACAACTATTTTATTTTTAAAAATTGTATAAAAACCCATCATCTTTAAAAAAATCATATCTCACTCGTTTTACATCCGATTTCCTATTATAATATGTTTCCTGAAAGCGCTAAAAGAGTAGATTTTGCTTATAAAATTTTTTGGCTAAAATATTTACTTGAAAAATTTTAAAAAGACAAAAACAGTAGCAGTTTTTTTAATCAAAAATACAGTAAAAAACTGTCAAACTTTAAAAAATCATGTCACTCATTTTTAATCTGGTTCACTAATATAATATAGTTTTAGAACGCTTGAAGTAAGTAAATTATATTTATATAAAAATTAGGCAAAAAAATATATTAATTGGGAGTCAAAATAGACCTAAACAAAATCTAGCTTTTCAAAAAATTTGTTAGAATCATTGATCATCAAAAAATTCATCTTAAAACCATAAATTAATAAACATAAAAACATTTAAATAAGGAATCAACAATCAAATCAACTATACTCTGATATTATTTGTAAGAAAAATTAAATGGGATAAGAATAATGAATCATATCTTTTTTGTGGACGCTGCAAATGTTGTTATGTCACCAATAGATTTTTCCTAGATCTCATTCTGTTTAACTAGAAATATGGATCATTGTCCACAAATCAAGTGCCTTTGTGTGAATTGATGAATAAAAGATTTCAAATTCTTTTCTGTTTTTTTACAATTCTATTTTTACGATAGTATTCAAAAGTCAGATAACTTCCTACTATATTCAAACTTCCACCCTCTTTCACTTTTTAGTTTTCCACACCCTTTAGGAGTCAACCACTCACCCTTAAAATAGGAGAGTGGTTGAATAGTTACAACTGCTCTCCTTAGTGGACAATAGCTGTCCATCCAAGAATAAGGATAAACAGTTATCAATAAACTCAACATCTCATTTTTAAATCATATATACGGGTCGGATTAAGATTGGATTGGGTCGGTTCGAATGGACAACCCACGATCCCAAAAATCTTACAAAAAAATTGGTCAATTCAATTCTCAATGGAAATAAAATTTTGCGAATTCTCCCGCGAACTGAAAGATCATTTTAAAATCTTCGAACATGTTTGAGGATACAATGCTACTATTATATGTATATGTAAGTCCATTAAATAATGATATCTCAAAGGATCTTTAACTTAATCTGTAGAAAAAAAGATTGACATGTTAATAAAGAGAATAAAAGTTGGACAAGGGTAAAAAGAAGAAGAAGAAGATAATAATGTGTGAAAGTGCTATACTGTCATGATTTGGACTCGGGTTCTAGGAGTGACATGGCGAATGGGAACCCGAGTGTCCTCAAATGAGCCTCAAAGTACCAAAATTCACATCATCGGTTCGGAAGAGTATTCAAAATTAAATACATAGTTCTAAGAGACGACGAAATAGGACTCACTCTATGGGGATATCATAGAGAAAGGGGTTAACATGGATTTACATAACACATAGCACATAATTAAAGACTAAGGGGCAGGTAAGTATGATCACACTATGGGGGCAAATCAGAATTTAGGATCTTTCACAATTCCACATCAAACATACATATATAGAATAATTCCCATAATCAAACCACAATATCCATAACTAAAATATAATCATGATCATAAGGTTCAAATACCACACATAATACATAGATCTGACGAGAGTCTACAAGATGTCCAACAATGCCTCTAGTCATAGGATAAGACCGGGGCCAAGACATGTTGTGGACTCACTCTCAAAGTATAGGTAACATAAACAAAAGCAACATAAGGTAGAAGAACGATGGCTTGTCCTTGAAAGATAAGACTTACTATAATCAATGTCTCAAAACCAGACCTAGCCATCGAATGGTGGATGAAAGTAAATCTCAGTTCCCTACATGGTGAGATCAAGTAGATAAAAGTATGCGTTAGTACATTTGAATATACTAAGTATATGGGGTGCAATGCATTAACTTACCAAAATTTGCATATCAATGTTAGATGATGAGGGAACCTAATGTAGAAGAGATTTATAGCAAGGAATATAATATAACAATATGCTATGAAATTCAGGATGCATAAGTGCAGATGATGCTCATATATAGTAGGGATGTGACCTCAACCAACATAAGTAAGACCAAATGAGCTATTACTTAGAATCCCGATGAAATTTCCTCATCTGTAAAGAGATGGTCTACTTGCCAAAGGTAAACCATGCTTCACCTTATAGGCATCCCTATTTCATATGAAGCAACCTTTCATACGGGCATTCCCATTTCAGATAGGATTTGCATATGGTATATCATATCATATAGTTTCTTCTCCTTACGGGCATCCCAATTTTGGAGGTAACTTTCCTTACAGGCATCCCCATTTCGGAAAGGAACCTATGCTAGGCACATAGTTCAAGAAAAATGAGCGGAACCCTCATTCCATTGATGCTAAGTCATTATCCCATAAGAATACTTATACGTATATATATATATATATATACACACACATGCTTTCAAGAGACAATAGTCATTTCCAAAATCATTTCAATGCATTCTTGGGCTTAAAGGTCAAAACATAATTAAATAGTCAACATACTCATGCATAAGAATGATCTATTCATATACAAAATGGTGCAAGCACCCAAAATGTTTAAAGAGTCATATTCAATAGACATATATGTGATCATATTCTTTTCATAATCAATATTTTATCAAAATCATATCATAAACATAACTGGACTTAACCCATAACATAATTTTCATAAATTCTCATGAACATGAATACATATGCTATGAAAAATTTGAAATGACATGGGTAATTGAGATTCAATCTAAAGTCAACAATATAATAAGGAATTTAATTAAAAATATATTACACATTTAAATTTATGAGATATTCACACATGCATAAATAAGCCTTAAAGGGGACATGCATACTTGTAATTCTATAAACCAAAAGTAAATCCTCATATAATAATTTAAATGACATTACAATCATCAAATAAACACTACCTATGCATAAATAGAATTTAAGAAATCATAATATTCAAAATTCCCATTTAAAGTAATCTAGAAATTCATAAAAATTTCTTGAAAATAGTTTGGGTCTCCTTGATTTGAAGATAATCAAGAATCAACCTCACATACCTTCACCAAGATAAAAAAAACTCCAAAGAATTTGAAGACGAATTGAGTTCCCTTGCCCAAATATTGAAGTCTCCAAGAGTTCTTTGTGGAAAGCTTTTGAGAAGATTTTAAAAATATGAAGAGTGATTTTAAATATTTAAAATAAGTTTTAGACCTTTAGATGACTTAGAATAGCATAGGAATTCCCAAAAGACCAATAGAAATTATCAAATTTATGAAAATACCATTAATGAATCGGAGGAAAATTTTACCGGAAGCCACATGACTGGAGAGTGAGCAGTCCATATGGCACTACAAGGTCCATTTACCTACCCATGAACCCACAATTAGATAAATTTCTGAAAGTTGAAACTTGGCTCAATACTTAGAAAAATTTCACTCCGGAAGCCTCACGGAAGGCCTCACGGCCGTGCTAGATCACACAATTCATGTGGCTGTTCGTGGCACCAGACTTGGTCAAAAAATGTCCGTATTAGTCTTAAGGGCAGTCTCACGAGTCGTGAGATGTCTCACTGCACGTATACTGGCCGTGTGACAACACTGTATAGGAGGGTCTTATGAAAACGGGCACAACTTCTTCATCCGAACTCAAAATAAAGTGAAATGAAGTGCGTTGGAAAGCTAACTCAAAGATATTTAATTTGATAAGTTGTGGGCTACTCATTTCATTTTGTACAAAAAGATATTCCCATTTAAATTTGACTCTTCTATCGGTACTTGTGTAAAACTTAGCCAATGGAATTCCTTTGAACTTGACTTGATATAGAAGACCTATGATGGCCTTAAACAACATAAATGAGCTTGAATTGAAGTCTTGAAAGTGAACATAAATTGAGTTTGAATGTTCCATAAGGTGTCACCCTGATCCAAAACTTTCCGAAACCAAATCTCAAGAGTCATTAAAAATATATAAAAATTCGAGTCCTTACATATACGGGGTTTTGATCCAATTTTTTTTTTTTTTAAATTTGGTATGGTTCCCAATGGAGTTGGCTTAGTTTCAATCTATCAAATGCTACAACTAAATAGTGGTAGGTATTCAAAAATACACATTTCCCTAATATAGAAGAGCTAGTATTTGAGCCAATAAAAGTAACGTATCAACATGTGTGCCTAATAATTAAATAATTTAATAATTAATGACATTTTTCTCATTATATTCATTTGCCCTATCTTCAGATTGATGCACCTTGATTGACAATCACACCATCATTATATACGTGGGTCACTCAGGTAATTTCATTTTAGCGCTAATTGATATGTGTAAGTTCAAGGCAGCCCTCACTCTCTTACTTCAACATCTATTCCCTGTAGTCTTTTGACACACGCTAAAAGTCTGCCTGGAAACCCATTTTCCAGATCGCAAATACCACCCATGATACCCCATAAAACTCCACCAGTAAGCAACCGAATCAGCTCCAAAATGGAGCAATGCCGACAACTACTAAGCCTCCAACCACTGAGTCTGTATAGAAAATGTTACCCTTTCGTAACCTTTTTTATTTTTGTATTTTTTTTATATTTTTGTGTGTATTTTCTATTTTCTTAGATAGTTGGTGAATGTTATTCGATTGTATATACCTTCATATCCAATAAAATTACACTATTTCAATTGAGTAAATATTTATTTATATCTAAAACTATTTGCCTTTCCATCTTTTTCAGGTATTCTTGTAATTTTAAAGTAATTTTTTCTCATTTATGTGGCTCCTTCTTCATTTTTTAGATTCAATTTCTTAACTTTTCATCTTTATCAATTACTTTTGGTTTCAGTTTTGCATCCAATTTTTATATTTTGCTGAATATACTTATAAATCTTTCATTTTAGAAAGATTTGGTTCAACGAAGTTTAAATTCGAGAAGAATTGAAATTAAGGCTTAAATGGCTCTATGAATATTTACAGAAGCATTTAACAATGTTGATTGGTACTTTTCTTCATATTTAGTCTCAACTCTCAAATTAGGTAAGTTATTTCCTCCAATCTTTGCTTATTGCAATTATTTGCCATTTATTTCTTGCTTATTGATGTGGAATATGCCCTCAAAGTGTTTGATGATATGCCGGACTCATATTTTTAGAGGCTTTCATATGATTTTTCGACACTATGAAAGATAGTGACAATCTTTATTAGATCCATCACATTTTATTTTTTTAGAATTAACAATGAATGATTATGTGATCAACTTCACTCTATAAATGATAACTTTTGTCAGATCCATCACATTTTATTCTTGTAGGATCAGTAATGAATGATTATGTGATAAGCTTCTCAATTTTATGTAAATAGAAATTTTAAAATACTCCTACACTTATTAATTAGCATGTAAGATGTTAAGACCCCATTTTTCTTTAAATTAAGGATAATTATCCAATTGGAAAATATTGTTGTGGATGTCGTGTAATTTAAACTT
>JAOTQJ010003045.1:0-18790 GCA_025642045.1 Solanum sejunctum | reverse complement strand
GAACCACAAACAGGAAAGGAAATATAATGTTTCATATTCAAACCTAGCCTAAACTTTTAACATTCAGTTTCCCTTTTTAAGTTGTACATCTTTTCTTCTGTTCCAGATAAAGAATAGACATAACAACATATAAGCCAATCAAATCTCACTAGATCCATAGAACTTCACATATTCTCCAATTTAAAATACTAACATAACAAACATTATTCACAGGAAAACTTAAGATGTTACAGACCCAAAAGCATGCCAAGCTACTCTTTTATTTGCTAAAACAAAGTGATGTCTGTCGTGTGTCTACAGGAGCGGACATCAAAACATGGACAATCCAATGCATTTTGAAGCAAAACAAAGTAGGAGCTTGTCATATCTTAGAGTAACAACATGACAAGCAGTAACATTTACAGTAATATGTATTCTAATACATATAAGGGGAATTAACAACCATCAATACCAAGCGAGACCAAACTCAGTCCAAACAACTTGAAAATAATACAAAGTTCTCAGCTTATTAAATCATTCATGATTCGACAAATGAAAGTGAATGAATAACTCCATTTTATCTACTATAAACAAAAACTTGGGAAGGAAAAAGAAATAAACAGAAACAAGATGTGATATTTCAACAGTACAACGACAATGACATCATTGTTTAACTGAACCAGAAACGAAATGATCTCAACAACAGGCTATGTTAGCTGTATTTTGCAGATTGCATCTTTAGGAACCAAAATCATCACCAAAATGAGTTAAACAAATCAAAATTTGGACATTCACTGCATATATTCGTAAAGCAAGATCATTTTCATACTAGTTTTGATTCTTAGGAATTTGTCAGTGAGTCAAGACTGCAGTAACAAACATCACGGACGTAACCCCAAAAGTGACTTAACGACCAAACGACAACAATATCACAACATCAACTTTATCACAACAGAGCATTTTCGATTAAAATGAGCTAAATGTAGATATGAACAGCCTCAGTAAACATTTTCAGTCACTACACATGAGACTCGAATGAAAAACAGGATTGGATTATTACCTTTTTCGGGACAGCGGTACTGGGATGACTACGAGCTTGACAAAGCTTCGATACCACCAAAGAATCCTGTCAATACCTTCTTCAACAAAGAATTTTTAGTTTCAAAGTCTTCAAAATCAGAAGAGTTTTGAGAATCAGTTCGAGGGTCTTCGAAACAAAACGATTATGACCAATCCAGTAGTTTTCCTTAGAGTTTTCAGAGAATGAATGGCTGCTCAAAATTAATCCCTTTTTTGGATTTGAAATCGCCTCCTTTAGAATAGATGAAGAGAGGATTAATATAGGAATAGGGTAACGGTCCATTCGACCAACTAGTATGGGTCTTGGGGATTTCTAAGCACGCGTGAGGGATAAGGGGACAAGAACATTGGGGTATCGGCGCAAGCGTGGAGGATCGTTGGGGAGGGGTGCGGCGCTGATTTAGGGTTTTGGGACTGGTTTTGCTAGTTCAAAAAATGAAAAAGAAAGTGAAGAAGAAGATGGTAAAAAGGGAATTGGGGGCGCGTAGGTATCACGCGCCTGTTTAATTAATTTTTTTTAAATAATGGTATAAAAATTGTTAAAATAAAAATAAAGTTCGATGATTAATTTGACACCATGGAGGGTACAAAATGGTTGTCAACACCAAGACAGTATATGCAATCAACATAGAAGAAGGTATCATTTGAATTTTAGGGTAAATGGATTAAAAAATAATTTTTTGATCAGAGACAAAAAATAGTGTCCGTGCGCGCCCAAGGCGCGATGCTCCTGGGATGCAGACTATATGATTATTATTTTTTTAAGTCTTCGACAGGAATTGAAACTCATTCGAAAAATTTTCAGGAAAAAAATATATATGTCCTCGCCCAGTCCGCAGGATGAAAATTTTTCTTTTATTTTGAGGGGCATTACTGTTAATTTTTAACCCCTTCTAAACTCAAAATACGATTAAATTGGATCATTTTGATGCATAAATACAGTCTTAAATGTCACTCTAAGTCCTTTCTAAATACTTGAAAGACTAGGGCTTGAGAGAGAAGAAGAGGGAAGTGTAGATGAAGAATTCAAGGAATTTCTTGATGGTTGATTGGTGAAAACATCATCCGAGGGATGTAAGACTAAACTAAAAGCATGAGATTTTTCTCCCATGTGTCCCATAGATGGTCTTAGATGAGTGTTGATAGTTAATGAGTCTATATACATGATTCTTGAAGGTTTCTTGATTTATTCTTAAAAAATTATATTATTACATGTATTTTTGTATGTTGATGATCATCATAAAACTCTTTTATTGAATTGGATATTTTTACATGAATTATGCATAACCCTACTTATTATTTCATAAAGATTGCATAAATGAAGATAGAGATTGATTCTAGAGTCTTGATGGAGGATGTTGATAGAGATTGTGATTGTGAATGTGAGAATGATGATGAGTTGATAGAGCTTGATAGTTATATGAGTCTCCATAAATGAACTCTAATGATTTGTCTATTCGATTATTTCCTAATGATTGTTCTAAGCCTTGAGCTATTGATTGATGAGATGATTAGAGTCTCTATGAGACTAATTGAAAGATAGTACCTCCACGAGGCTGATTTGAGATGATTTGATTGAGATAGCTTGATTGCGATGGAGTGTATTATGAGCATTGAGTCATAGGAGGAGTATCAAACACCGAAAGAGTAAGAGTTAATCCAATTCGCACTCGTCAAACCATGTGACCACGAGTAGGTGAGGATTTGAACCATCACATTACATTGTGATTCCCTCTTGATAGAGTCCCTGAAATAATAGAGGACTTGTTTGATTGGTTGGTAGTTCCTAGTGGATTCGATTCATTCCCTACTTAGCAAGTATGGCATGGCTATGACAACATCAATGAGATTGTTGTATAATCATTGGCTTATAAGTGATTGTTGTTGGATAAGAGAAACTCTCAGAAAGTTCCCATCTTTAGTACTCTAAGTCGAGATGAGATGAGATGAGATAAGATGAGACGAGCTATGATAAGTCTGATTTGATTCATGAGGTTTGATGGGTTGATGGGTCAGTTGTCTACTCTTTATTCTTGCTTTAGATAGATATTTGGCATATTGATTTGTTATTATCCTTGATGTTGATTGTTGTTTCTATATTATTCTAGCTATTTCAGTTTCATTCAGCTATTTTGCATATAGTATATTCCACGTACTGACTTTATTCGGCGCTGCATCATTTTATGATGCAGATATAAGGGATAAAGATCATTAGCAGATGCATTGTTGAGGATCTAGGACGTTCAAAGGATTGGTGAGCCTCCCCTACTTCGGAGGATTCATTATGTTATTTTCATTCTTACTTTAGAGTTAGACATTTATTAACTTTACTTTGATTGAGAAGCCATGGGTCTGTCATTGGCACTACCTGATAGGGATAGAGATTTCATAGACTAGTATAGAATGTTGATTGTTAAGATTGTGAGCTAGTTCTTTTTACTAGCCTTCTTCTATTATATTATTGTTTCGAGACTAGATAACAAGATGTGCCAATTTACTTTTCTTTTATCTATTGAATGAATGTGATGAGGCCAAGTGGTTCGCTTGGGGAGTAGCAATAGTCTCTGGGTGTTGGCCATGTCTTGGGTCACCTTCCATGGCGTGACAAATGTAAGATTAAAATATTTAAGAAGTGAATTGGTGTAATGAATAGTGTTACACCAAATTTGGTGTAATGGTATTCACGCACCAGATTGGTGTAAAATTTAGTGTTAGGTTAGATCTCCATAACATCAAATTTTACACCAAAATAGGATTTGATGTAAAATTTTGTATTGGATTGAAGATGGTCTAAATACATACCGTATATTTGCCTTGTTAACTAATTTATCTTATTTTTAGAAGTTGTGTAACCACCTTCACAATAGGCCATATAATGTGTGAGTCAGATTTAATCGGGGGCGCTAAATGTACATACTGAACACCGAAAAGATGACAAAAAACTTTTAAAATTTTGTATTTTTGACTAAGGTTGGTTTCAATCTAACGTTCATTTATATTACTTAATCTTATAGACAAAATATTAGTTTTTGTTTGACGTTTACGATATTTTAAAGCATTTTATATTTATCTATCATTTTTCATAAGCTTTCAATTTGTTCAAAGAGAAATTTTTAAAGAATCATAAAATTAAAAAATTACTTACCATATTCAGTCTTACCAAATCTTTTGGAAATCTTTCTTTTTCCATCATTGTTTAATATTACCCTTATTCATGTTGTGCTGGTAATATGACTAGCAGAATGAAGAAAAAGTAAGTTTATAGGCATGCAGAATTATAGTTTTAGAAAATTTAGGTTGAGATAATTAGAAGGAGAAGAGATTCATGCTTGTCTGCTAACTGAATCAACATATCCCGTGATCTCATGTTATCCACAATTTTGAAGTTAGAATTTAAATTTTATGAATTTTGAATTTTGAATTTTGAATTTTATAATAATGATTAAGTGGTAACATATTGACTCTAATCTTGATATTTATACATACTCAAAAAAAAAATTGTCTCAATTTATGTGGGATCATTTGAATTTTGAGATTCAAATAAATTTATCTTTGACTGTAAATTTTCTTATATTCTTTTAGATATTTGAATTTTTAATTATTGTAACTTATAGTATCTTTTTTTTAAAATAATTTAGAAATATATTTCAATTCAACAAACTTAAAGATTCCGTACGCAAATCTTGATCAAGCAAGTAGACTTCTAACCTTTTGTTCAGTATGAGTGAACCTTCTATGCTCCTATGTGCATGTAATTTAGAACCTTGGGGGTAGAATTGCATCATCTTAGGTTTTGATCATTGAGATTCGATTGAAGTAATTGTTCATATATTGTTTTCTTGGCTTGTGGGTTAATTGTAGATTTGTAATATATATAATCTTGTGAATTGCTTAATATTGATGTTGAGATGGATCTTATATTGTGATACGATTGGTATTGATATGATATTGGCACTGTAATATCATTGAAATCATGCACATTGCATCATCCATTATTAGTGCATTTGATACCTGTGATGGCTACGACCAAGAGATGAGTAAGGTAATATATGGGTTAGTGGTCGAGATCTCTATAGGTCGATGTTAGCCATGGTTTCTGTCGGCAAGCAAAGGTAATATGCCAACTGATATTGGGTCCGAGGTTATTTTTGGACAGGTTCGAGGTCTTTTCTGGACGAGTAAGCATTGATCGAGGTCTTTCTGACAATGTTCATGATACATGTTCATGTGTGGCCCTCATGAGTTCCAGTATGATACAATCGGCTAATATGTATCGTAGGACAGACATGTATCATGATTATGTAACACTGCATCGAATTATTTACATCTCACGGTATTCATTCTATCTCACGTTATACCTGTATTGATATTACTACTGTATTGCTTATGAGAGTGTATACTTATTGTATCATTGACTTGAATATGTGTTTGATATATATATGTGGGGGGTGGGGGGGGGTGTCTGTTGAGATATTTTGCCAGCTGATGAATATATCTATTATATTGTGAATTGTATATTATATTATGTTGGGACTTTTTCTGAGTGCAAGGTTGTAGTTCGGCGGATTGTGGATGAGAGTTAAGTTGTACTTGTGTTCTTCATTGTTTTACTTTAGGTTAGTTCTATTTCTCTGAGTTCCCTATTTTTTGGTGCTCACCCTTTGCTACATTTTTTGTAAGTTATGAGTATGGTCCCTACTGCTATCTATTCTTCATTACATAATCGATCTTCTGAATTATTTGTGAGGTAGCTGCTTATATCTTCGACAGGCCTTAGAGAAATCCATTATTATGTTTTATTTTATTTAGAACTAGATATTTGAGACATATATTTTATTTGAGTATTTTATATAGAGAGACTTGTACACGTGACACTAGTTCTGGGAAGGTTGTAGTTTTGATTCTCTTATGCTATCTATCTTATAGATTATTCTATCTTCTGCTTTTACTATTATGTTAAGCAATTTAAGGTTAGATTGACTCGCCTTGTTGGGTTAGTTGAGTGCCATCACACTGAAATTTTGGGTCATGACAATGTGATTCTAAATTACATTTGAAAGATGTGATTGTGGATTGATTATATGACTAATAGGCCAAAAGGCTTGATTGTGACACAATTGATAAATTAATAAGAGTTTATGTGAGACTTTTTCATTGGTTAGATTGTGATTGATTGGATGGAGTCTTATGAGTATTGAGTTTTGGGAGGAGTATCAAACACTGAATTAAGTATAAAAAAGTAGCACTTGAACTCAATAACTATGCCACCAGCATCTGATTAGAAAGAGGCTCTACCTTTAAAGTCCTTAAAGAAGGTTTGATTTGATTGATTGTGGATCAAATGATGGTGATCGTCCCTTATCCTAACAAGATATTGGATGGTTGTGGCAACGACATCATTTTGTTATATTATCACCATATTATTGGTGATGGTTATCAGTTTGAGAATCCCCCAATAGGACATGATAGTATTCTATATGATTGAATTGGATTGTATATGATTGATCTCTATCTAAACTTTATTCTTGCTTTAAACTTATGACATTCTGATTGAGTTTCTTACTTTCTCGATTTGAGATTCTCTGAGCTAACGGTATTTTACCTTGATACATATTTCATTTTGCCATTTTACATACTCGTACATTTCACGTACTGACTCTATTTGGGCTTGCATCTTTTCTTGATCCAAAGACAGGTGTTAGAGATCGTTAACAGGTGCTACATTGAGGATCAAACTTACTATCATTAGCCTTAGGTGAGTCCTCCTTTCTTTTTGGAGGATTCCACATCTGTCTTTCTAGCTTTTTAGTTTAGAATTTTTTATTTTGATTTAAGGTAGCCACGAATATGTCATTGGCACCACCTAGACAACATTTATAGGAGCTTCATAGATTAGATAGTGATGGTTTGAATGATGTTATTATCTCTTGATTTATTCTTGTTAGAATAGATAATGATTGGTGATTTGAATGTTATCTTTTGACTTGTTTCGTTATACTAGTCTTGAGACTGGATTACATTTATTCGTTATCCTATGAGCATCATCTATTAAGTAGATTATTGATTTAAATGACCAACTAAGATGTGTCCTCCTTTAAACTAAGTCTTTCGCTGATTTGAATCAATGAATATATGATTAGGATAAGTGGTTCGCTTGGTAATCAGTAATGATTATTTAGTGTCTACACCAAGGATATCCTCTCAAGGAGTGAAATAAGTGTAACATCCCAAATTGTTATAGCTAAAGTTGAGTTGGAATATCAAAAAGGGGTTTTAAATATGTCCAAAAATAATTTCGATGGGATTTTTGGTCAAAGGATGTGAAAGTTAATTTTTTTGAGGGGGTGGGGGTGAGGAGGGTTGCTTATTCAGAAGAGTGAGAGACAAGTTTATATCGCGAACCTGCCCCAGCATAGTTTATTACGCCCCAAGTGTACACACCAGACGTGGTCGACACTCGAAAATAATTTCAGGCACCAAGCGAATCACTTGGCCTGGCAATATTACTTAGTAGAAGACTTAAATAACAAGTGACAAGATAGAAATAATATGGCATATAAATTAAAGTAATAATTCCAGCAATACTTAGGAAATCAAGATATCTCAACAACTGAAGGAAACAACTAAAGAATAGTAATCTGGTCTATAGAATCTCTAAAATAATGTTTTTGAGTTAACTATTGTGACAGGCCCATGATAATCATAATGAAAGCAAAGTACAGAAATAGAAATAAAAGACATCAAAGTCTCTAGTGGGTGAAGGCCTCACCAATAGCTAACTGGAATGCTGAACCTCAACTGTGTGTCTACTGAGGGACTCGATCGCCTTCTTCTGCATCATGAAAGATGTAGGTCCAAAGGACACCAGTATATGAGATGTACTGACATATAGGATGGCTAAAAATAGAAAACTCATAGTAGGGCAATGTGCTCAAATATAACTTAAAATATAATTTCAGAACAGTTATACAATAAATACTAGAGTCTGCTGAATGTATAAATAATATAAATCAATATGCTAGAAAATAATATACTTTAGCTTGGGGAGTTTCTCCAATTGAAAATCATCACTATGAGTCTTGTGATGATACAATGTTGCATATGTTTCTAGAGCATCCTATACTTTTTTAGGGTAAGGGACGAAGTACTTATGGATCCATCTAAATTGGGTCATCTCAGTGGCATATGAAGAGTTGTACACTTGGTACAATCCTATCCTATGCTGGCTACGTAGTTTATAATTTCAAGTTGTTATTACTCTTACTCGTATCAGTGCTTAATACTAATATCAAAATAAATTTTAGAATGTTCATAACTTTAAGAGAATAAATACTCAAATGCTTTTTTAAAACTTTTGGGGCTTAGCTCCTTTTAGATTTTCTTAACTAGATTTTCTTAATTCAATCTCAAAATAATTTTTTTAACTTAAACTATACTTAAACTTCTCAAATGCTTGTAGAAATTTAGTCACTTTATAATGTAATTAAAGCATGATAATGAAATGGTTCTCAGAACTCATGTAGGGTTCTTGTAAATGTAGTAATACTTCAAGAATCTAAAGAGATGTACTCAACAATGAAGTTCTTAGCGTAATAATAATAGTAATAAAATAACAAGAATTTCATGATATGGTTCTAGAATTCCCCAATAGGATCATAGAAAAGAAATTTACTTTACTCTTGACTAGAATACTTAAAAAAGAAATATAGATTAGGCACAAAAATAAAATTTTAGGTGACCTTACATACATAGAAGGTTTATATCCTCAAAGAACTTTGAATAATTCACTAGATTATCTTGAAAACCTGACATTTCTCCTCTTGAAACCTTGCTCTAAATCTAGAGGATGTGTTTGAGTGTAATGAGGTTGAATGGTGATATTTAGGGACTTAATTAGGTGTAAAATCATTGAGTTTAGACTTAAAAAGAGTAAGAAAGGACTACATAAATCTTTCTTAAAACACTGTTCAATTCATCTATGAGGCAATCTCAGTCCATAGAAACCTATATGGGCCACAGAAGCTCATACATAAAAACTAGGGTGAATTTTGGGGTTCTGAAACTCATTCTACAGGCTCAAACTATGACCAGTAGAAGTTTCTACAATTGGTAGTTAGGTTTGTAAAGTTTGAGACCTAAACTTGACTTTCAGGACTTATTCCATGAACTAATAGTATAGGCTCATAGTCCAATCTATGACCCTGTAAGTCAGAGTTGTAGAACCACTCTTCAAAAATTTTATTCTGACTATTCGTAATAAAACGATCATAACTGTTTGCTCCAAACTCTAAATGAGACAATTTTGATGGAATTGGAAAGAGAATTCAGAGATCTTTAATTTGGTAGGTTGTAGGCCACCTAATTTTTATGTGGTAAGAATTATGGTCTTTTAAAACTGACTCTTGTATAATCTAATGCGAAAAACTTAATCGGTGGAAAGGTTTTGGACTCACTAAGTACTGAAGATCTCTTATGATCCTAAGCCACTTCCAATACAACTTTCACATATAGGAAAAACCTTAAAACGTAGGTACAATTAAGGCATCACTAGGTTCAAACTTATGTACTTAGGACAAAAAAATTTTGGATCCTAATAATAGAGTTGTGAGGTGTTACAATAGTTTCTTTTTGCACTTTGTTCATAAAATATAAAACACATTATATAAGAGTGATTTAAATTATTAGCTTGTTTCATAAAAAGCATGTCATGAATATGTTTGGGAGAAAATAAAATGAAATTAAAAAAGTCCGCATCACAATTTGCTCCATCACAATACCCAACTTTCAGTTCTAAAGCAAAGATATTTCAGTCTTTTTCTATCCATCCTAGACTAAACTCCTATCCTTTTGAGGTTTTTTTTTCCTAAAATTAGTAACCCGTGCTCATTCTCTTTCGCTTTCATGTACTTCATTTGGAGAAAAGCAGTTAGGGAGAAAAGATAAGAGTTAGGGCTTGAGAAAATTTCACAAATTCTTCAATAAAATCATAACCTTTAATGATTTCACTACTGAGTTAGATGTCAAGTCAATACGTATATTTTTATTGTTGCATTTATAAGAACCTTAGATATTTCAAGAAGAGCTATCAAGTCTAAAGCATTGAGTTCAGTCAAAAAATTATTTGAAGCATTTATATTTACAAGTTAATTGAGTAGTAAATATGTGTTTAGGAAACTCATTGCATTGATAACTTCTTCAATTAAAGAGAAGAGATAAGTTTGAGAAAATCTAAATCTAGGAAAGTCCAAAAAAGTTAAAGACACATTTTTGAGTTAATACTCTTAAAGTTATGAACATATGGATGATTTTGAGAATAGTATTGAGCACCGGTATGGATAAAGAGTAAGAATAACTCAAACTCATAAACTAGGTAGCTAATGTAGAACAGGATCGCGCCAAATTAGTATGACTCCTTATCTGCCAATGAGATAGCCAAGCTAGATGAATCCATGAGTTAAGCTTCATCTCTTATCTTTGTATCATCACAATGCTTGTAATGATGGTTGTTAGTTACAGAAATTCCCTAAGTTAAGTGTAAAATAATATCATATATCTTGATTTATATTAATGTATGCACTTAAAACTAAATGTCTCACTTATATTTCATTATTTTTGTCATTAAAAACTGTTAGTAGAGTTAAGCCTATAAGTTAAGTCGTTCATCATGAATTTTCTGTTTGACCATTTTGCGTACTCGTATATTTCATGTATTAATGTCCTTTGAACCTACATCATTTTACGATATAGACACAAGTGATCGAGTTCCAAAATAGGTGTATCTCTGACAATCCAAATCATATCTTCATTCAACTATTGGTAAGGCCTCTTCGAAGTCCGAGGCGTCATAAAGTCACTATTTCATTTTATTTATTTATTTCAGTTATTTTCTTTTAGTTTAGGATAATCTTGGCCTGTTTGGGTAACCCTCTTTAGTCTTACTTGTAGAGGATTCATAGACTAGTAGACAGTACTGCAATATCTCTTTCAAATTGTTAACTTCTCAGTTGGGTTGCTTAATATGATTTGAGACTTTGATATAATAGTTGTGCTTAATTCTAGCATATCCTTTATTGCTTAAATCTTCTGCTGAGTAAAATACTCAAGCCAAGTGGTTTGCTTGGGGCCTGAGTGATTTCTAAGTGTCAGCCATGCTCAAGGTATAGACTTAAGGCATGACACCATAGAGGTCACACATGGGCCATGTATCGGTCGGACGAGTCCTTGATCATATCACCACTACAAGAGAACAGTCAATTTATGGAGGTTATTTTGTCAAGTTGTGGCGGTTTAGGGACTCCACAAATTTAATTATGAAGATTCTTAAAAATGGCACAATTATCCTTGCCACAATCATATTTGTGGCAATTTTAATGAACCTCGAGGACACCCTCCACAAAATGCTTTTTAATTTGTAGAGATTTTTTAATTCAATTTGTGATGTTTTAGAAACTTCACAATATGATCTCAATATTTTAAAAATTAAATTTGAGTGGGTTTAAAATGTCATGATATAAGATCTATATTTACATAATTTGATTTGTGAATCTTATAAAATTATTATTATCTTAATAATAAATATGAAATTTTATTTCCATCAAGCCATCAAAATAATATAGATAAATAAGTTTACTAAAATAACACATTCAATGAAAATCAAATTCACTAACAAAATTTATATTGACAAACTTCATGAGTTTAAAATCATGTCAAATTAAAATACTACAAACTCGTGTAGAATCACTTGAACATTATAATTTTAAATTCTTTAAAATACATGTCAATAAATAGTAAAAAAACATTCTATAGTGTTTGTTTGGTGATTTGAGTTGTTAGTATTTAATCTTTTATTCGAAATGAAGTAACTTCAATCTCCACATCAAGCTGAAACAATGAAAATTTATACATAATTAGATTGTGAATCATTAAACTCATGTAATAAAAAATTATCTTTATATTTTAAAACATAATTACTATCCATTCATTTTGCAGAATCTATAAAGAAAAAAAAACTAGTTAGTAAAAATCACACAAAAAAAATTTAACTAGAGAATGGAATGAAGAAGCGAGAAGGGAGAAGGAAGAATGCTGGGTGATAGAAGTTCTAGGGGGAAAGAAATATGGCATCACGTAGAAAGGGGAACGAGAAATGGGTATTGGGTTGTTATTTGATTGGGTTTCTAATTTTAGGGGAAAATTTTAACTTTTTGGGGGGCTATTTCTAATATTTTGGAGGGAGAAATATTAGAATATTTTTTTTAGACATAGAAGAAGCTTTTATTGTTATTATTATTTTTTTATCAACTAGTAACTATTAATGAAAATATTTTTATCTTAAAATTAACTAATAGAAGTAGTACAAGAGCTTAAAAATTTAAATGCAAATTAAAATAAATAAAAATGAATATGATCATTGATTTGGCATCTAAATTTTATTTTAAGTATATGTGTATATATATACAAATAAAATTTTTAAAAATAATGAATTTAATAAATTGTTGGGAGTTGATAATTGCCACAAATTATAAAAATTGTGGTAATTTACTAACCCCCATAATAAAACCACCACAAAACAATTTATATCGTGGGGGTTAAAATAAACGTCATAAAATTAATTAATGGTGAAATTTCTTAAAACTCCCATAAATTAACTGTCACAAATTGAGCATTTTGCCGAAAGAGACCTCGACAATATTCACGATCGGTAGGAACCTTGGCCCAAAATATCAATATCAATATCTCTAACAATAACCACGACTGATAGAAATCTTGATAAAAAATATCAATACCTCTGTCTTATCTCATTTCTACAATCTAACGTAGATGAGCATATACTCAAATAATGAGCGAATGAGAAATAAAACACACAATACCTTGTAATGTAGCTGTACAATTACATCGATATACGTCAAAAACTTAGTCACATTATTTATGCAATTTTTCACATCCGAATTTCCACAATAGCATGTTAATTCTCATAACACTGATAATATCATATGTCATTCAATAAATTATTTTACGTATTTACACATTCAATACCAATTTACAATACATCTCAGTCGCAAAATTATGAAATACAAGACTCAACACACTTACCTATGAGTTAGAAACTTACTTTCCTTAGCCAAAATAGCATGATCACTCTAAAGTTAGAGCTTTCCCCTTTTGATTATACTCGAAAGGACCACAATCTATCGCATTTCAAAATTAATAAAAACATCACTTAATTCGCGAATGAAGGGTAAAATTGTTCAAATTTTGATATAAAAATTCAAAGTTAAAATCTAGAAACTTATATATCAAATATTTTTCATGTAATTAGAAATTTATTGCTGAAAATCGTTCTCAAATAGAAGTTGAAATCCACCCTTAATCACCATTTTTGTCCAAAATTCGAGTTTAAGAAAATCTCCCAAATTTTCAATTAAAAACATCAATTTTAATGTTAAAATAAATAAATAATTAATGAATAAAAAAGAGGAAAGTCAAAAATACCATTCCCAAGGAATTTCCCTCAAACAATCATGTGAAATCATCCATTCCTGAGCTCCCTTAGTCCAAAAATGAAGAAAAATGAACTAGGCCTGACATTTTAAGGAAATCACTATTTTAGAGGTCACTTATTCATGGCGGTAGTAACAAGGGCTCATGCGATCGTTGTCACATCCCGAGAGGGTACTCTTGGAATGATCGGTACTTAGAGACTATTGTTAGCCCCTAAGCGAATCACTCGGCCTCATCACATTCATTCAATCATTCCTCCATAGACTCAATATGTTCATAAGGTATCAACCCTATGGCTAACTCATTCGTCTAGTCTCATTGGACACTTGTCAACTCAATTCATCACATCAACTAGTAACTCCTTGGTTACATTCTTTCAAGGTTCATCTCTTGACTCATAAAAACTCTTTCATGCATTATTTTAACTTATAGTATTTAGGAAAATAAAAGTAGAATTTAACGCATTAAGAGATTCCATAGACTCTTTAGGCTCAAATTATATTCATGCATGCTCATTTAAGTAAAATATGTGAAAATATCAAGAACTTATACTAGGATTTATGTAGAATGACAAAATAATCTAATTCGAGTATTTAACTCATAAAAATAGTAATTCATGCAAAATTATATAGAGATTCCGTAAAAGGTTAAGAAAAAATATTCAAAAACCATTCATGGGAGACTCAATTTACTCACAACTCCATCAATTCGGGTTATGAAGCACATGGAAGAACACAATCCATATTTTAGTTAGCCTTACATACCTGGAAGTTTTGAACCTTGAATCAGCTTGGAAGTTTTTGCTTCAAATCTTAGTCCTTCTTCTCTCTTGAAACCTTGTTCTATGTTTGAGAGAGTGATTTAGCGTAAAAAGGTTGAACTGACATGTTTATGTCTTTATTTAGGTGTAAAAATATCAGGTTTAGGCTTTAAAAGGATGAAAAAAGATCAAAATAATCTTTCTTAGAAAGTTGTCTACGGGCCCATCTACAGCCCATAGGGACTATGTCGTAAACTTTTGGACAATTTTTGGGGTCTCTTGATCACTTTCACGAGCAAAATCTATGGTTTGTAGAAACTTTTATGACTCATAGATAGGTCAGTAAAGTTCAAAACCAAAAATTGAATTTTTAAAATTTTTTTCCACGAGTTAACAGATGGGTCGTACTTTAATCCACAAGCCGTAATAGGTTTCATATGGACACTCTTCATCTGGAAGTCTCCAGTAAAACAATCATAACTTTTGTCTTCGAACTCCAAATGAGGTGAAATTAGTTACGTTGGAAAGGTAATTCAAAGACCTTTTATTTTGTAGGTCACGAGTAACCTAATTCTTTTTGCGCTAAGAGTTATGGTCATTTAAAATTGGCCCTTGTATAATCTAACTATATAAACTCAATTTATAGGAAAGTTTTGAACTCGACTA
This sequence comes from Solanum sejunctum, assembly GCA_025642045.1. Lineage (NCBI taxonomy): Eukaryota > Viridiplantae > Streptophyta > Magnoliopsida > Solanales > Solanaceae > Solanum > Solanum sejunctum. Next base: position 3,804 of record JAOTQJ010003045.1, on the reverse strand, counting down.
AGTACTAGAAGTCTCTTATGACCCTAATACACTTCTCACATATAAAATTGAGGTTTGAAACATAGTACATGTGAGGATAGAGTTATGGGGTGTCACAATCGTGAAGCCCAATAGGGTTGTTCATCACGATAGTGATAGCTTACTCTCACGATCACGAAGTGCAGCCTATGTTACTCATCGCAATCGCGATCCAAGCTTTGCAATCGCGAAGAGAAAACTAAGTATACTTCATTATTGCAGGCCTCAAGGTTGTGAACACGAAGAAGAACCATGTCACTAGATATCATCAGTCATAGATTAGCTCAATTTCACGAAATAGACCCTTAGTATTCATTCAGAATTCGTACATACAAATTATATATGTTATCCTAGTAAATTCGATATTTCAAATTCAATGGAATCATCAAAAATTACATTTGAGGTCTCCTTGACCTAAAACTAGATAAGTTATAACTAAACCAAGACATTAGAAATACTGAAATGCTACCAGAATAACCAAAAATTATACCGAAACTCACTCTAGCACTCACATCTCTTTCTAGAATTAGTGGAACCATTAGAAATCTAATTCAAGCACTCAAATCCGAAATATTGACCAAAGCCAAACTTTAACTTAATTTTCAACTTTGAACATCAAATCTACATAACAACTCCAAATCTGATTCCAACAACTCTCCTAGACCAATTTTCATATTTCAGAGTTGATGGAATCAGTAGAATTTTTTTTTGAGGCTCAAATCTCTGGATATCTCAAAAAATTGAAATCAAGCAACAAAAGTTTTTAAAATTCATTTCCTTAGCAAAAGCTCCATTTTCATAGAACTTTCAAAACCAACTTTCAAAACGAATCCAATAGGACAACTCAGGTCTACTATTAGAAAGGGTAAAATAGTAATTTTATTGAATATGTAAAAAAAAAATGACCTTTAGGATCATTACAATAAATTCTTGCAACCATGAATATGCGGAGGAAGCAATATTCCCTAGGTTTCTAGTACTGCTACTTAATAAATTTTCCTTCATTACCACTTTTTGTTTAGTTTGTGGAGGTGGTTTAACTAGCTCTCAATTCAAATCTCAAGAGTTTTTTTTTTTTTTTTGTCAAATTCTCACCTAAGGTTAGGCAGTTAGGCTATGCCCCTTCTTCAAAGTGTAAGTTTCCCAAATATGCATATTCCCAGAAAGAGGCACAAAGAAATTTGACTTTCCTTATTACAAATACATCTTTTACTAACAACTTCCTCGTAAATACCTCAACGTAGAAATAATAATATTTCTAGATTTCAACATATAATGCATAATCCACGTCTGATCCACATGATGAGTCTTCTTTATTCCTTGATTTTTAAGGAACATTTACTGGGAAAAGGGTCAACTGCCCCTATATCCTCCACCAATCCTATCAACTTCCTAACTTTCATTTCACATTCAACATTAAATAAGAGTAAATTTATTCACAAGTCTCACGTATAAGCATTTTACTTATACATATTAATTGATATATAGTCTTACATCTCGATAAATAATTTGCATAAAAAGTAATTACTGATGTTGAAGGTAAGCAAATAATTATCTTCACTTGATATGTTAAAAATAACTAGTAAAAAAAAAATTTATTATAAAATAGTAGATAAGTAAAAATAACGAACACTTGTACTACGTCTACACATTTTTGTCCATTAGATTCAAGCTGTCATCCCTTCGAACTTTTCCCATTCTCCTAGACGAAAATTTAGTCTTTATTTTCTCCTTTTAGTTTCTTCTCTTCACTTCATTGTTCCATGATTCCTTATGTGAATGTACTTCTCCATTTTCCCTTTCAACATGGTCTTAAAATTTCATCATACATTATACTTCATTCTTTGTCTTTCTCTTTCCTTTCTCTTATTCTACCACTTCAAATCCTTTAACGCAAACAACAAAAACATAAACTACTCTTCCACATCTACACTTCCTTTGTTATCTCAAAGGAAAGCACTTGCCACCAATTTTGACTTCACCCCACTTCAAAAAAACCTTCACCTCTACCACAAACACAAAAGGCAAAAGTCCCCGGTGGACGCAAAGGAGCAGTCGGAGCCAAGTGGTAGTGCTATTGATCCACGTTACGGTATCGAAAAACGTCTTGTACCATGTGGCCCAAACCCTTTGCACCATTGAAGTTTGGCGGAATTTTTATACGTAGGATCAAGTAAGTGTTGGAGTTTGTACATAATTTACAATGAAAAGTTTGGTAACATGCATAATTCTTTTTGTTACTAGGTTGTAACTACAAGTGCATTAGATGATTCATTAATTTTGCTTGTAATATGATTAATTCTCGCTCAATTAAGAAAATGTTTCTTTAAAATTATGAAAAATTACTTGGTGAATATTGTTCCTTTTTTTTTTAGAAAAAAATATAATGTGCGTTTCAAAACGGGAACAAATGAGTATTTGTGACGGCACGCCATAATACATTAATAAACGCCGTTTGGATAGTATAAAATCTTAAATATAATAAACGAGCCCTATGCCAAATTTTCCTCTAATAAATGTCTGGGATTATTAAATTATGATTATATATCCACTTAACGTATGCCAGGATTCTTTCAGCCTTTTGGAGTTTACTAATTGATTATTGTTTTATATTTCATTCGGTCTCCTGTCTTATATAAATTAAGAGGGGTTATGGAAAGAACATGTCAAAGTTGCAATTAATTTTTTTTTTTTTAAATTCTTCTACAGTTGCACAAGCCCTTTCTGTGTGGCACAACCTATCCTTCAAACTCCACATATCATTTGATTCCACGTATATGGGCACCTTATATCTATGAGGTTCACCTAACCCGTTATAATATTTCTTTCTAGTGCACTTAAAATCTCTATTTCTGGTAATATTTTGTGTTTTTATTTATGGCTCTTGTTAAGCTAAATTGCAGGATGAATTTCATTCTCATGCACCTTAAAGAGATAGGTTACATCCATTATCTAATGTTTTTGGATATAGAACTAATCCAAGCTTCTCTTTTCTTTACCTTGTTGTTTATTGCATCTTATCATTCTTTTTGCGAGCCATTTATTTTAGCATTGGATGCGCAAAATCCAAGGAATGCTTATCGAAGAAAAATATCAAAATATTTGAATAAGAAGATTGGAGACTATTTTCACATGAGGAGATTCCTCATTTCAAATTATATAAAGTACCCAACATAGGACTTTCGATTGGTTTAAGATGATGAGAAAGAAATGAAAGTTCATTTTGAGTTGATTCTACTCTCCTTGCCCAGGAAAGAAAATCACTTTGACAGTGTCGAAACATGCCTATGCTAGAGAAAGAGAAGGAGAAGAATTTTAATGTATTATATCGTTTGATACTTTCATATACAAACTTATAAACCTCATCGATTCAAAAGTCTCAACTCTTTTAATTTATGGGTGGTTGAAAATTCCCACTTCAATATTTGCGGTATATACTTTAATTATGCAAGAATATTTCTATAATTTTTGATAAAGTGTCAAAAATACATCTGAAATTATTCTTTTTCTTTTTAGTCTCATACCTAAATTATTGGAAGTGTGAATTTCATACCAAATCTATGACTTATTAGTTTGGAAAACACACTTCTCTCTTTTATTTCATTCTCACCATGGTATGTGTACTACACTCTCTTTTTGTTTTAAAAAAAGGCTACATCATACTCGACAACAAAGCATTCTGCTTGACTGTCACACCCCGCCCCGGGGATCGTGACCCGCGCCCGATAGGGGTACGCAAACACATACTAAGCCAATTTCCTTAACAACCTAGTCCGAAATTCTACA
>JAOTQJ010003024.1:0-18791 GCA_025642045.1 Solanum sejunctum | reverse complement strand
CTCTTTTCATTTCCATACTATATTGTATGATTACTTACATGGCACATGATGCATATATAGCTTTATTTCTCTAATATCATGACCATCAAAAGAATCATCTCAAAGGTAACTGAAAGATTACATCTACAGTTTAATGGGTGGTAGCCTGAGGGGGTTCATTGCGAACCTAGCATATGGACGATCCCAATACAGTCTTATGGGTGGTAGCCCGACGGGGTTCATTGAAAACCTAGCATAGGGACGATCTCGATACAGTTCACCACTGATCAGTTGGTCATTTGAGTACATATGTGCACAGATTTTACAGTACAGATTTTACAGTAAAGGTAAAGCAATATAAAGAACATAAAGTAATTGATCCCAAAGTATAATTAAAGGTGGTCTCTTATCCACAATCAGCGCATAACTTTATTTGAGTTATATTTGATGTACAGTATTTATTGCCTTATATATTTAGTACATTATCTCGTACTGAGTCCCTTCCAGGGGACCTGCATTTTATGCTGCAGGTACAGGTGCTAATAGATCTTCCCAATAGAGTTCAGAGCATTCAGCTGCCAATACCAAGCTCCAGGTTGTTCTGGAGCTTTGTGCGTATTTTCAGTTTATATAATTATATTATATAGCTAATTCAGACGAGGTCTGTCCCGAATATGTATGGATACTTTATCTCGACTAGAGGCTATGTAGACTATATAAACTAAAGTGTGGTCATGTCTCGTACATTAGGTACCGTGGCCCCGATGGCCTAGATATATGCATCTCCGTTTAGCTTGTTATAACCATTTATCTCCCTATAAGCACGTCAAACATAGAGAGTTAATTATAATATGTAAACAAGCGAATAGATATAGATTGGTTCTCTCGAGCCTTATCGACAAGGGTGGCAGTCCGCCCTAACGGCAACTTGGGGCGTGACAGAACTTCACTTGAGAGAATTAGCTTGAATGATGAAAAAGCATTGAATTCTATTGTGTATAAGTTAGCCTTTGATGCTATGTACAGATGGTTTCATCATGGTAGTTGTACGCCCTCTCTCATCTCGAACAACATCTCTGATACGGTAACTGACGGATCTTTCACAAGATTCTTGTGTCTCTTTAACTACCATTTTAGGATTTATTTTTGTTTCCTACTTCATTTTTCATTTCACTTTGTTGTTGAACTTTTTTACACTTTCTCAACATAAAAAGTTGACAAAGGAATTTACTGCAGTTAAAGTCTTTGTTGAATCAGATAAAACATGTCTTATCACCTCTTCAAAATACAACTCAAAGTAAATCGTAACCTACTTCATAGTAATAATGAATTGGATAATTACTTCAAGACTAACTACTCCATCACTTGTTTTGTGAAGCATATAATTAGGAACAGCTTTTTTACATTATTTTATAGTTCCTCCTTAACTTAAAACATCATAAAAGAACTCTTACTTTATGGTGTTCTTGTTTTTACCTTCTAAGGCATCGAGATGATTACATAACCTTTTATCTTAATATATTTAAATTCTCTTCTATCAGAACATAGTTGACATGATTAATGAACTGCTCATCCTCCTCCTCCTATAACACTAACAAACCTAGTGAAATCTCATAAAGTAGGGCTTGGGGAGGGTAGAGTGTATTCAAACTTTACAACTATCTCATGAAGATACAAAGGTTATTCTTGGTAGTCCCTCAGCTCAAATGTATTCTCCCCAAGTAAAACAAGAAAAACAATATATAGAATAATCACTAAAATGAAGAGTAATGCCAATTCTACAAGAAAAAAAATAAAAGTAGCAAAATAATCAAAAAGCTATAATAATAATATTATATAGCACAAATAATCATATGATCAACTTAAAACCGTCACAAAGCAAGACAATATTTTATCCCTACTAACCTTTTACCCTAAATATGCAACCTCCACTCTTTTTTATCTAAAGTCATATCCTTAGTGATATGAAATTATCTCATATCCTTTCTAATCACCACTCCTAAATAATTTTTCGGTCTACATCTGCCCTCCTTGTAACTCCTAAATGAAAACTTTTGAACCTTCAGACTGGGGCATTGACACACCTCCTCTACACAGGTGTAAACTATCTCAATATTGTTTCTCTCATCTTGTCTCCCACAAAGCTTATCTTTCCTCCTCCCCCACCCCTTACCCCGCTCGACTAGAAAAAATAGGACGTGTATAGAAGAATGTTGTTGCCTCTGATAATATAATATTCGCTAACACCAAATATTTTTTCAAGTTCAGTAATATAATATCGATATCCCTTTTAAAGGCGAGAATATCTCTAAGGAAACACTTTACGCCTTGGGATCCGACTTGGTAAATGGGAAAACTCCTTTAAAATACTAGTAATGCGTCTTGTTTACTAGCATATCTTCTTTTGAAAAATCTTCATGCAATAATAAGGTCGTGAGTTTTGCTCCACTTGTTCAAAAGATGATAGGCTATCAAAAAAGAGAGAGAGAAATATAGCTGATATTTCAAGTGACTTGTCTCACTTAGAAAATCACAATATGCGAGTGAACAAGGGCAGGATGCATATCTAAGCCTTTTTGTCTTAGAAGGAAAAAGGAGAGGAAAAGAAGAAACTAACGTCACTTGTCTTTAGTGCTCATGTTGATTTAGAACCCAAAACTAAATGATTGTTTTTTTGACTTCCATAATGAGCTCTCAGAACTGAGAAATACCATCAAGACATTGGAACATATTTTTATTACTTTTCATTTATTATAACTTTGACAGGTAGAAAATAAGTAATCATTATTATCTCCCACAGATTCAACCAGGAAATTTAGCAACACTCGACGACCTAGTTTCTGCATGAAGTTTCACATAAATATTTTTATGGATTTCATGAATTACTAGACTATCCAATTTCCACTAACACTAGAAAAGCACAAACAAGTACTCATTGTCACCACCTGGACCTAGCGCTTAGACGTGACACGGCGAATGGGAAACTAAAGGGACCAAACATAAGCCTCTTAGCATATCACTACACATCCTTGAGCACCGAAGAAATTAAACATCAATAAGAGAACATAAAATAAGGATAAAAGGGGCTAAGGGAATCTTTAATAGCTTAAAACATACAAGAGTCAAGAGAGTCAAAGCTGAAAGCATCATCACATAAGTTGTCCAATAACAACTTTAAACTTAGAATTGAGCGGGGGCCAAGACGACTTTCTGGGCTCACCCTCATACTAAAATCCATACATTAAAAGAAAGAGTCTTTGCATTATATAAGATCAAAAGATGTCCTCATAGTTGAGGACTCACCTAACTTGCTTCAAAGGTAGTACTAGCCACGTGGAGGAGGAAGACGATCAAGTGGCATTCTAGTACATGTGAATGTAATAAGTATGTAGAATGGAATGCAACAAGAGATTAACGACATAAACAAAATACATGGATATAGGCAATGGATGAGCATAGTAACAATATTGCATGCATGAATGATGCTTGAAGTAAAACATGCTTCTATAGAAAATATTACATGTGTAGGAAGAGACCATCATATAGAAACCAAGGCCTAGCACCCCCTTGGCGAGGCGATCAAGGTATAAACCACCTAATATGATTGCATGGGCGTACTACCCCCTGAGCGAGGCAATTGAGGTACAAACCCCCCAATATGATTACATGGCCCTACTACCCAATATGCGAGACAATTGAGGTGCAAACCCCTAACATGGTTGCATAGACCTACTACCCCCCGAGCGAGTCAATTGAGGTACAAACCTCCCAACATGGTTGCTTGGACCTACCACCCCCAGAGCAAGGCATGGTCAACTTGCAATACTATAGATACTATTCATGAAATAAACACACAGACACACACACACACATACATGCATATATATATATATATATATATGTTCCTTTCATTATGATAAAATTCACCTAACTTATAAGTTATAAATAGACCTTCAATAACTAAAAAAACCCTTAACCGGACATTTTATCAAACACTTGTCGTGTGTGTAATGCTAGTTCAAAATCATGCAATTCAAGAGTGAAATCATATGAGAGAACTTAGTGTAAATCAACCCACCAACACTTGGTAACACCCTCATGTAAGATACATTAAAACACTTCATCAAATGTCATCATAGAACGTAGATTCATAGCTTCAAACATGCTTAAACAGTCCACATTTCATGAAAACCCCAGCGTAGTTTATAATTGTATTCATAGTAAGATTACCCATAAGTAAATCAACTTGAAAACGTATAATTTGTGTAAAATGAAGGTTAGGAACCATGGGTGAAATGACCCAATGGCTAAAACTCACATACCTCAACTTTGGAGATTCCCTTGATGAAGATTGAAATGAGAACTTGAAGCTTGAGTGAATTCCTTCAAATCCAGATTTAGTTTGGGAGACTTGAATTTGAGAGAAATATTTGGTGAAGTGTTTGATAGGGTTTTGGGGAATGTCTTGTATGATATAAGGTTAAAAAATGACTAAGTATGGGTGTTTTAACGCATAGGAAGGCTTAGGCCCAAGGCCTCAAAGCCTTGGACCGAAAAAGTGAACAGGTAACAAAAGTACATGTCTCTGCACCTTGGTTGTGTCAAGCCAGGGGCGCGGATTTACACTAGATAAGAAATTTTTAGAAAAATAAAATTTTGATACGGTTGGTCTAAAATGGGTTTAGGCCTATTCCCCTCTCAATTTTACCCCCTGACCACGAATATGAAGTCAAATGTTTGATATCATGCACGAATTTTGAGATATATAGAAATTACGATTATGGGTATTTTCGAGGCACATTTTTGGGCACTTTTTGGAGGTATTTCAATAGCTCCTTTGGGAACATTCATCATCGAATGTCAAAAAAGTGTATTTGAGAGAAATAATCAAGATACTTTCAGACCAACACATGAATGCAACAATGCACTTAAACATCATTTCAAAATCTCAGCATAAATGTCAAAATCACCATGAACTTGTCCATTTAAACATGAATGTATGCAAATGACATGAGGGCTAAAAAATCACATAGGGGGCTTAGATTAGTACCTTAGGCTTGAGTAAAATGAAAGTGATAGGGATATTGCTTTTACATGTCCGCTTCATCTTCCCATGTTGCACTTTCAACTTGTTGATTCCTCCAAAGGATCTTAACGGAGGCTATATCCTTGTTCCTCAGACCTCTTCATTTGTCTATACAAAATTTCTACCTAAACCTCTTGATAAGTCAAGTTGTACTTAACAACACCCACAACGTCCAATGGCACAATAGCATTTGGGTCACCCATACACTTCCTCAACATAGACACATGAAAGATCAGATAAACTAAGTGTATTTCAATAGGCAACTACAACTCATAGGTCACCTTACCAATCTTCTTTAACACCCTATAAGGGGACACAAATCTTGCACTCAATTACCCTTTTTTCCAAAATAAACCACACCCTTCATGGGTGAAACCTTCAAATAGACCCAATCACCAATCATAAATTTAACATCCCTTCTACTCACATCGATATAGGTCTTTTGATAACTTTGGGCTATTTTCAATATCTCTCTTATGAATTTTACTCTCTCTAAGGCCTCCTTAACATAATTTGGACCCAACAAAGCCATCTCTCCCACTGTAAACCACCTAACCAGTGATATACAACTTCTAACATAAATGGCCTCAAAAGGAGCCATACCAATGCTTGCATAATAGCTATTATTATAAGCAAACTCAATCAATGGGAGATGGTCATCCTAACTACCCTTAAATTCTAATACACAAGCTCTAAACATATCCTCAATAGTTTGGACAATTCATTTGGCTTGGCTATATGTTTTAAGGTGAAAGGTCGTATTAAGCATAACCTTGGTACCAAGGCCTCTATGGAAGGACCTCCAAAAGTGAGAAGTGAATTGAACACCAAGATCCGATATGATAGACAAGGGCACCCCATGCAATCTAACCAATTCATGAATGTACAATCTAGCATATCTTTAGCCCCATAAATAGTCTTAACTAATAGGAGATGTATCGACTTTTTCATTCTATCAACCACAACCCAAATAGAATCAAAACCCTTTCTACTCTTAGGCAACCCAACCACAAAATCATTGTCAATTTTCTTCCATTTCAAAGTAGGAATCACTATATCTTGGGCTTGGCCACCAGGCCTTTGATGCTCGTCTTTCACTTTGTGGCAATTATGGTAACTAGATACAAACTTAGCAATGTCTTTATTCATACCATCTCACTAGAACACTTCCCTCAAATCTCTATAAATCTTGATAGAATTAGGGCGAATAGAATAGGAAGAACTGTGAGCCTCATCTAAAATCTTCTTTCTCAAGTCATCAACACAAGGCACAGACAACCTACCTTGGTACCTAACAGCACCATCTCCCTCTTGGGAGAAAACCTACACCTTACCATCTCTTACCCAAGCCTTCAATTCTAGCAATGCGGGGTCAAGATCTTGCTTTTCCTTCACCTTCTCCACTAATGAAGATTTGGAACCTTCAACAACCACAACCCCACCATTATCAATATCCTCCAACCTAACTCCCAATCTAGCCAATCGGTGAGCGTCTTTAGCCACCTCTTTGTCACTATCATTAACATGAGCTAGTCTACCCATAAACATCCTACTCAAAGCATCGGCCACAATATTAGCCTTATCGGGATGATAATACACACTCATATCACAATCCTTAAGAAGCTCTAACCACCTTCGTTGTCTTAAGTTGGGTATTTTTGGGTGAACACATATTGGATACTCTTATGATCGGTAAAAACGTCAATATGTACCCCATATAAGTAATGACGCCAAATTTCTAAAACAAATACCACGGCGGCCAACTCAAGATCATAGGTAGGGTAATTATTTTCATGCACCTTAATTTATCTCGAGGCATAAGCTATGACCTTACCACTTTACATCGAAACACAACCCAAACCAATTCATGTGGCATCATAATACACAACAAACCTTCCAACCCTTCTGGTAGAGAGAAGATAGGAATGAAGACAAACTTATCTTTCAAAGTTTGAAAACTTTTTTTACACTCATCGGTTCATAAAAATTTAGCCTTCCTTTGATTCAACTTAGTCATAAGAGAAGCAATAGAAGAGAATCTATTCACAAACCTTCGGCAATAACCCACTAAGCCCTAGAAGCTTCTAATATCCGATGGAGTCAAAGGTTTAGGCCAATTTCTAATCACTTTCATCTTTTTAGGATCCACATTCATACCATCTCTAGACACCACAGGACCTAGAAAGGCAACCTTTTGCAACCAAAACTCACACTTCTCATACTTAGCATAAAACTTCTCTTCCCTCAATTTTTTGTAGCACCACTCTCAAATAACTCACATGGTCCTTTTCTCTATGGGAATAGATCAAAATATAATGAATGAAAACCACCACTAACAAATTAACGTAGGCTTTAAATACCCTATTCACAAGATCCATAAAGATAATCGCTGCATTGGTCAACCGAAAAGACATAACCACAAACTTATAATGCCTATACCTAGTCTGAGAGGCCGTCTTGGGAATATCACATTCCCTCACTCACTTGGTGATACCCGAACGGAAGATCAATCTTAGTGAGGTGACTATCCCCTTGAAGTTGGTCAAAAATATCATCAATCCTTTGGTAGAAGGTACTAATTCTTGAGGTGACTCTATTAAGTTGCCTGTAGTGAATGCAAATTCTAAGGACCCTTCCTTCTTCTTCACAAATAGCACTGGTGCACCCCAAGGTCAATCATTAGGCCTAGTACAACCCTTCTCCAACAAACCCTTCAATTTCTCCTTCAACTCCTTTAACTCCGTTGGGATTATACGATAAGGGGGAATAGAAATGGGTTAAGTATCGGGAAGGAGTTCTATACCAAAGTCTATTTCCTTAATGGGAGGAACACCAGGAAGATATCAAGAAACTCATTAACCACCAGAACAGACTCTATAGGAAAGACCTTAGACTCACATCCCTAACCCTGACATGATGATAGAGACACCCCTTAGAAATCAACTTGTTAGCTTTAATACGAGAATAAATCTACCATTGACAATCACATCATGACTCTCTCATTCAAGAGCGGGTTCATTTGGGAATTAGAATTTGATCCTATGGGTTTATAATCAATAGAAGTATAGTATGCTTGCAACTAATCCATCCCAAGAATAACATCAAAATCTACCATATCTAACATAACAAAATCTAAAGGCAATATTTTATGCAGAATGCAAATGGGACAATTTTTATATACTCTTCTGATAGCTCAAACAACAATTCGAGTTCAACATGAAAGTTATTGGCGAAAAATTGAGTAACAAAATAAAGAGTATCACCAGGGTATATCAATGCATACACATAGAAATCACAGACTTTCAACATATCGGTGATGACATCGGGAACCTTATCTACCCATTGTCTCCCTTTGACAGCATAGAACCGATTGTGCCTTGGAGCACCACCTTGTCGGCCACCTCTCCACCTAGAAATCATATTAGCATCTTGTGGAAAAACATCCTCACCCTTATTCCTGTTACAAGGGAAATCCATTGCCTTATTCCCTACATCCCCACAACTATAACAAGCATTAGTATCCCTTAAGCATGGGCCACTATGACCCTTACCACATTTTGGGCACATAGCATTAGGCACCACCTGTGATACCTCATAATTCTATTCTCTTATGCATACATATTTCAAACCTCATTTGCTTAGGTCATGGGTGTATTAGGCTCATAGGAGGCTCCTAGTACGTAAATGAGTTCAAGACTCCAATAAGAGTTGAGTTTTGGGTGTTGTTTCATATAAGGGTCAACTTTAAACTAGCATAACTCTTAGTACATTTGGAACTGTGTGTCCCATAACATGTTAAATGAAATTTCTTTGAGTTATCTTTGCAATTCACTTGGTTTTACCTCATTTCGATGTCAAATAATAGAGTTATGATCATTTTTGTGAAAGCCTCTCATACAGTAATGTCACACGGGCACTTTGATGGGTACTATGGCCTTGGATGAATTGTTTGGATTGGTTGGAGTGGTAAAAGACCATTATTTTGTTTAATTAATGAAAATCTCTTTGAGTTAGCTTTGCAGCACACTTGGTTTCACCATATTCCGATGTTGGATAAAGGAGTTATGATCATTTTTATGAGACCCTCTTAGGTATGGTGTCAAACGGACTGCTTGATGGCCATGTGGCGATTGATGGTTTGTTTGGGTCATCTTAGGTTTCAAAAGGCCATTTTTGCACTAAGTACGGTGACATGGATAGTGTCACAGGCCATTTGGCTCATCACTTACCATAGGGATGGCCACTAGATGTGCCAAAGGAAGCTTGTTGGACTTGGGGAAAATGTGGCAAAGGGTGGTGCCACGAGCACTATTGATAGGATGTGTGGACTGTGATAGCCAGCGGCACCTAGGTTTGTGGTGGGCCTGCAACATTTTCTTATCTAAGTAAGGTGAGATGGACCAGTACACGGTGTGCAAAAGTGGCCATCAAAGTGAGGTCGATGCTAACGTTTTCTCAAGTGTTCCAATTCTATTTGTCTATCTAAGTCTGGCCTCACAAGCACTCCACACAACCCATGGAGTGCCACATAGCCAGTAAAGTCTTCAGTAAGATGGCACTTTGCCAATTTTTTCCATCCGTTCACTTATGGCGTCTTTGTAAATATTAATTACTCTAATGCCCTTTCTAGACTTCCAATACTATCCTAATCTTCCTAAAAGACCTAAATACTATCCCAAAGTATAAAACTCGTTAATCTCAACTCAAATACACTCTCAATTCTCTCAAAATCCTCCATTAAGCCCCAGGTCAATTTCAATGAAACCCAATAACAAGATTGGATTCCAAGATCATTTCCAGGCCTCCATTCTTCCCAATCTCAAATCCTAGCAACTCTAGACCTAAGGTATGTGGTGTTAAACCATTGGGTCCTTCCACCCTCGGTGCCTAAACACTCTTTCAACTATTATTACATGACTTAAAGTGGAGTTTACAAATGGGTTTACTAGTATGAACATGTCTATGAACTATGTTAAAGCTATGTAAAGTCGTGGCTATTTTTCTATATTATGAGCTATATATCTTGGATCTATTGTAAGTTTTGATGAGAGGTTTTTATGTGTATGTATTGAGAGTATTGCAAGGTGTTGATTGATAGTTTACAATAGATTTTCTTACATGACTTCATCTCTAAATTGCATGCTCTTTTACCCCCATTACATACCTCCAAGGTCTTTCATAAAATGTCCGGTTATGGTTTCTTGAGAAATTGTAGGTCCAAAGCATGAGACATAATATGAATGATGATATAATGATGAAATGAGCTTATGTATATGATAAATATATATAAATTATTGCATTCGACCATACTCAACCGAGGTGAGGGTTTGTACTCATCAACTAAGTGAGGGGTTAGTACTTCACCACCTAGGATGTTTGGGGTGTGACCAATATCAACCATGTGAAGGGTTTATACCTCGCTACCTAGGATGATTAGGGTGTGACCATCATCAATCGAGTTGTGGGTTTGTACTCATCAACCATGTGAAGGCCTTATACTTCATCTAGGATGATTGGGGTATGACCAACATCAAGCATGTGAGGGGTTTATACCTCTCCACCTTGGATGATTGTGGTGTGACTATTATCAACCAAACAAGGTTTGTAAGCTAGTTTGGTCTCTTCTTCACATATGATATTTATATGAGCATGATTTATTCAAGTATGTTTTACTTTAGCATTGATCATACATGTACTATTACCATATTATGCCTATTATCTACTGTTATGTATTTCGATTATGATGCCTATTCCTTATTGCATTGCATCCCATATACTTAGTATATTCAAACATACTAACGCATACTCTTGCCTACATAATATCACCATGTAGGAATTGGTGCCTAAGTTGATCCCCCTCCTCCACGTGGCTAGGCGGTGATATTCCAAGCTTGTTGGTGAGTCCTCTATTTTGAGGAGCTTAGTCTAAGTTGTTATTATCTATGTATTAAGACACTATCATATGTTCTATTGCATATGAGGGTGAGCCCGGTAGCTCTGTCTTGGCCCCCACTCTATCTATGTACTTAGAGGTGTATGTTGGACAAGTGTGTATTTATGGTTGTGACTCTCTGTTTTGGTAATGTTGTTGTTTTGGCAAGGTTTGATTAACCTCATTGTCCTTAATTAATATATATGTCTTTTGTATGCTTCCGCGACCAAGGATGTGTTATGACAAGTAAAGAGGCTTGATTGGAGTCCCTTTGGGTTCTCCATTTCCCATGTCACATCCAAGACCTAGGCTTGGATTTTGACACCACCCCACCATCACATTGGACCCTTGGGTTGTAATTATCAAACCTTCTATTAGGAGCATAACAAGACCTTTGGCATTGATGAAAATGGCCACCTTTGAGACATTGGAATTTTCCATCAAAACAGGCCCTTTTGGCCTCCCCACTCCTCCTTTTTCTAAGCTTCTCCCCTCCAGTTGTACGACATAAGTCAATAGGCAAGACAAATCCATGTCACTTATCAACATAGCGGTATGACAATGCTCATTAACCAAATAAGATACACCTATCACAAATTTGTTCATCCTAGACCTTGGCTCGGCCACTATTTGTAGATCATATATGGAGAGTTGGTTGACCTTTAGCGCATACTCACTCACACTAATAGAACCTTGCTTCAATTTCATTGACCCTATAATTTTAGCCTCCCTGTTCAATACGGAAGAACTAGTTGAGGAAAGCTGCCTTAAACTCCTCCCAAAGAATAACATTGATTTTCCCCTTCTCCTCTTTCTATTGGGTAAACCAAATTTAAGCCACCCCTTGAGTTGGTAAGCGACCAACTCCATCTTCTTGTTTGATCTCACACCCATATTTGACAATACTTTGTACACCTCATTAATAAATTCTTGAGAGTCCTCATCCACTTTAGACCCATTAAACTCCGATGGGTTCATCCTCATGAAATCACTTACTCAAGATACCAGAGTAGCAGCATGAGGGGCTTGGGCCCCTTGGTTGATTTGATTGGTCATGGCTTGAGCTAGCATAGCAATAGCATCCCATAACTCTTTATAAGCTGGTTGTTCTTCAAGAATATGAGCTCTTATTCCTCTTGGAATAGACATGATCTAGCAAAGCAAGGAATATTCATTAGGGGAAAGCTTTACCTTAACTTCTATAGCATGACATACACCAAAAAAAAGGAAAACATTTTCTAAAATGTCTCATAGCCTATTAATCATAGTTGTGGTGCACTTCACAACCATGAATAAGACTCTAATCGATGCGGTATGTTGGATGTTGAGGATTATTAACAACCAAGTGCTCTGATACCATCTTTGTCATGACCCGAACCTAGGAACTAGATATGACATGGCGAATAGGGAACCCGAAGAGACCCAAAACAAGCCACTTAGTATACTATTACACATCCTTGGTCATGGAAGAAATTAAATAATAACAAAAGAACATAAAATAAGGATAAAAGGGACTACGGGAGTCTCTATTAGCTTAAAAAATACAAGAGTCAAGAGAGTCAAAGCTTAAAGCATCATTACATAACTTGTCCAACAACACCTCTAAACTTAGAATTGAGTGAGGGCCAAGGAAACTTTCTAAGCTTATTCTCATAGTCAAAAGCATATAATAAAAGAAAGAGTGTTTTTGCATAGCATAAGATCAAAATATATCATCCTCGGAGTTGAGGACTCACCAAACTTGCTTCAAAGATAGTACTAGCCACATGGAAGAGGAAGATGATCAAGTGGAGCTCTGGTTCCTACATGGTAACATCATCTAGGAATAGATTATGCATTAGTACTTTTGAGTGTACTATGTACGTAGAATGCAATGCAACAAGAGATTGGCAACATAAGCAAAATGCATAAATATAGGCAATGGATGACCATAGTAAAAATATGTCATGTATGAATAATGCTTAATGTAAAACAAGCTTATATAGAACATATTGCACATGTAGGAAGAGACCAAGGCCTACCATGCTCTTGGCGAGGCGATCTAGGTATAAAACCTCCAACATGGTTGTACGGGTCTACCATCCCCCGAACGAGGGGATTGAGGTACAAACCCCCCAATATGGTTTCACGAGCCTACTACCCCCTGAGCGAGGCAATTGAGGTACAAACCCCCCAACATAGTTGCACGGGCCTACTACCCCTTGAGCGAGGCAATTGAGGTACAAACCCCCAACATGGTTGTTCGGGCCTACCACCCCCCGAACAAGGCATGGTCAACTTACAGCACTATAGATACAATGAAATCTATACATACACACACACACATATATATATATATATATATTTCATCATCATAAAGTGAGTGAAATCATAAGCCATGCAATACACATTTAATAACTAAAAAATCCTTAACTGAATATTTTATCAAACACCTTATGGGTGTGTAATGCTAGGTCAAAATCATACGATTCTAGAGTGAAATGATTTTATTAAAACTTAATGTAAATCAACCCACTAATACTTGGTAACACCCACATGCAAGATACATTAAAATCATTCGTCGAATCTTATCATAGAACATAGATTCATAACTCAAAACATGCTTAAACAGTCCACATTTCATGAAAATTCCAACATAGTGTATAATCATACTCATAGTAAGAATAACTATATGTAAATCAACTTGAAAATATGTAATTTATATAAAAAGGAAGGATAGGCACCATGGGTGAAAGGACCCAATGGTTAAAACCCACATACCTCAATTTTGGAGATTCCCTTGATGAAGATTGGAATGGGAACTTGAAACATGAGTGAATTCTTTAAGATCCAGAATGATTTTGGGAAACTTTTATTTGAGAGAAATATTTGGCTAAGTGTTTAAGAGGGTTTCGGAGAATGTATTGTATGATATAGGGTTGAAAATGACTAAGTGTGGGTGTTTTTACGTATAGGAAGGCTTAAGCCCAAGGCCTCAAAGTGTTGGACTGAAACAGTGAACTGGCAACAAAAATACACGTCTTCAAGTCCTCGCCGTGATGCACCAGGGGTGCAGATCAACACTGGATAAGGAATTTTTGGTAAAATAAATTGTGATATAGCTGCTCTACAATCGGGGTAAGACCCATTTTCCATTTAATTTTGTCCCTTTATCACAAATGAAGTCAAATTTTTAAAATCATGCATGAATTTTGAGATATATGAAAATTACGATTATAGGCATTTTTGAAGCACTTTTTGTGGTAGTTACACCCTGAAAGACTTTGAACTTTATGGAAACTAATCCTAATTGGAAATTTTAAGGCACGGGTATTGATCTAACTGATTGGAACTGACAATTTGATCTATTGAATTAACTGTATTAACCTTTTTAAATATAACCATGGTATTGCTCCATCTAAATAGAATAATTACATAGACCTTCTAAATCTAACCATGTTTATTGAATCTTTGTTCTCTAATTTGAAAAAAAAATACAGATACATTTCATTAATTAGTCAAATGTAAAGGACTCTGAAACTTATGAACAATTTTCCCATTTGAAGGAAAAGAAAAACATGAACTTTGTCTAGATTTTGGAATGCTTAGGATGCCAAAAACAAAACCAAAATGATGTAAAAATTGAAATTAATAGTCTTAGTACAACATAATATGTTAATAACAAGATAAGGACACTCATTGCAGACACAAAACAAATGCATTCTCCTTGAGCCAAACTAGTTAGGATTGACTATATGAATTTTCTATCTTAATTATTTTCTCCAAAACTAATGTAAATTTAAATAAACTTCTATTTTGTTAGAGATTTTTATATAAGATCTTTTTAAAGTCTTCTATCAACATAATAAGACATGAATTTAGCAAGATAACTAAATCTCTCTAATTTACCTGAGAACACGACTGGAAATGAAGAGGAAAGGAGAAAATGAGAATCAATATGTGTACAATCCACTAGATTAAGATCAACAAAAGAAAAGGGCGACTCACTTTTGATAGCTGCTAGAGAAGAGATTACGCAAGGAGCCTTGACATTGTAGACACACATGAGCTTAACCAGAAATGTGGGGTTAACCCAAGGGGAAAGCATAGATAGAGATCTAGGGTTTCTAGGAAAGAAAGGGAAAGGTAATATTAGGAACCCCTACGACGGATATGTGTGTATTTATAAACTATGGGTTATTTGGGTTGGGTTTGCATTTGGGCCCAATCAGTTGTGTGTTGTTATAACTAATTGGGGTTGGGCCCAATTTCGTTTTGTATATGTCTTGCATTTATAATAAAACCATATTTTGGTTTTAAAAAAAATTCTCTAATTATATATAATCGATATAGATTAAAAAAGAAAAATATAAATGGGTTATAAATACATGATCATAGACATACAAACACACATACATAGTCCTATTGAAGCCATGCATAAAAAAATATAGAAGCATTTAATTAAAATGGTATACCTGCAAAAGGAGTCGATGGTCAATGCATAGGGTGCGAGTCATCTGTTTAATTATCATTATAAATAAATAAATAAATAAATAAATCAGCTTCTAGCTATCCAGACTGTTGCTCATTCTGAATTTTTATAACTTTTGGAGGAATCTGCATTTATGCAAGGAAACACAATTTTTTTGAAAAAAAAGGGAAAAGGTTAAAATTCTTTGTTTACCTGAATTGAAAGTAATACTTTCATGTTTGTCTTAGTATTTCATTGATAAATTTGTTCAAGTTTAAGTGACTTACAAGTTTCTGCATAGAGGAAGGGAATCAATTGCAGCCGAAATTCATATCACTAGTCATAAAAGATCTTCACAAGATGGATGAACCCCTATGTTTCCTCAACCAAGATACCCTTGGGATGAAAATCATAAACACTGGACTAAGGATGAGTATTGAGGAGGAGGAAAAACTAATGCGCTAACGGGCTAATTAACACCTGTCATAAATGTACTTTACCTAATATATATTTCTAATATTTTATTTTGCCTTATTTATTTTGACTTTTAATAGATTGAGAGAGGAGGATTGGTAATGGCTAATTAAAATCTTACCATGGTTAATTTTTAATCATAGTTGATTTTTAATAAATTGGATGACAAAATTTAATTTTAGGCTATATAAATTGATGGCACGATAATTCTTCTTCCTTTTATTTTCTTATTTATTTTAAATCACATCTAGAAAAAAGTTAGCATTTCTTACTGTAGCTACAATTTCTTGCATAGATAGGAAAGCATATTAGATTTCATCATAATATCTAAATCCTACTCTAATTTAGTAAACTTAGGACCCATTTGGACATGATTTTCACATTTAAATGAAGTTAAAATTTTATTTTGATATTCAATCATAATTTTCTAAGTTGTATTTTTTTTTCTAGCAAACATAAAAAGCCCACTATTCATGAAGATTATAGAAGTTGCCCCAACTTTATGCCATCTTACTAAATGAGTAAATCACACTTCACACATGATATTCAAATATCATATGATGTTGTTTTAGTAAACCACAAATCTCCATATTTCTTTTAGAATAAATATTTGCAATAAAAAAATTTCAAATTCACATAATTTTATAAAAATTTACTAGTTAATAATAATAGTAACTAGTTATTCAAAATATAATTCTGTAATGACCGTCTGGGTCATTTTCGTGTTTCTGCCTTCTTTTCATCGTTTAGAGTTTTCTTATAGTAATTGTAAGTCATTTATAATTTGTGGGCAATAACAATTCAATTTCTTGATCGTTCATTAGGATTTTGTGTAGTTTTTTTTACTTTGAAGCCTTTATAACTGAAAAAGTTGAATTTGGATTAAAAAATATAGTATAAGAACCTCATAGTGGAATTTTGATAGTTCCATCAACTCTAAAATAGTCATTATACTTAAAAGCTTGGTTGACTATATTATTGAGGCTTTCGGTGTGGGCATGAACCACTTAGCGTTTTAGCTTCTAAAATTTAGCTTACAGTTAACTTTCGTCAACATTCTTAGAAATCATGCTCGAATGAAAATTTTGATAGCGTAGTTAACTCCAAATATTGAGTGTAGTCTAGAATGACCTTTCATTCAGTTCTTGAGGCTTTTGTACTCATTGTCGATCCCTTAGTAGTTTTTGTCTAAAAATGGCACTTGACAGTGGGATCCACTTTTTATAGAACGACCTTGTATTGAAATTTTGACTGCACCATAGAGTTCAGAATGTCAAGTTTGATGAGGTAGCATAGTTCATTTTTGCACATAGAATTCTCAGTAAATCTCAAGCACACTATCAAAAAATTGACCTTGACAAACAACATTTAAAATGCATCATCTGGCAAGGGGAACTTAGGTTGTACTCTCTATTAGGTTGTGTTTGCGGAGGTCATTTGAGTCTAGTCTTTATTTGAAAATAAACACATTTCAGCCTCGTCCCATATCTTTAAAAAGTGATTCTGTCACGACCCAACCCAGGGACCGTGTTAGTGCCGATTGGGCACCCAGACGAACACTAAAATGTTTTACCAATTATAATAGCTAAGAAATTTATCAAAATTTTGGCAGAGTTTCCTCTGTTTTACTGACTAACCGCACCTGCAAACAATGACCCCAGCAAACAACAAACATCAATATACATATATAAGAGGGCCGACAGGGTCACCACTATGGTAGAACCGCCCAACAAACGTGTCATACATACGAATTCATACCAAATATAATATCCCACACACCCATCTATCCACAGACCTCTACACATACGAACTGAATCATAGGATGGGACTAGGCCCCGTCATACCCTCGAATATACATAAATGCAAAATACAAAAAATGAATGTACATGTATATACCAAAAATTTGCTCCTGAGGCAAAGGAAGCACTTCAACAGTATACGGAGATCCTAAGAAGAAGGCTCTCTATCCTATACATTGTACCTGGGGGTATGAACGTAGCCCTCCCCCAAAGGAAGGGGGTCAGTATGAAAAATGTACCGAATATGTAAAGTAGAAAGTACGAAATATAAGTGAGAATAATAATTCGAACAAAATCTATGAGTCAAACCTGTATACAAACACCAAAATAATTCTTTATTTAAAATATCAAAATAATGTATATCGTATGGGAACGATGGCGCGTCCAAACTCGCGTCATGCCACAGCATAACACAAGAAGTTTCAAATCCCCAAAATCTCCAACACAAGTCCCAACTATAGTATAGGTGATCCAAGGCAATGGTGCCTCGCACTCATGTCATAGGATAGGTGAGCCGAAATGAAGGGGCCAAGTACTTACGTATCATAATGTGTAAAAGTCATCATGTTCGTTATATATATAAATGAGCCGACGCGAAGGGACCAAGCACTCACGTGAGCTGAGGCGAAGGGGCCCAACACTCGCATGTCAGGATGCCAACATATCCCTAACCCAGCTCCTTATTTCTCCAAACTAAGCAAAGCCGGCCCATGGGTAAACCGACCCGCCATACCCAACCTACTTCGGACTATATATACATACATACATATAGTTATACATACGCATGATAATAACTAGCCTAGAAATCGGTGAGCGAAACCAAAATGGCACGAATAGAGTCATGAGAATCACATGCATAAAAACTAGTCCCAAAAACTTAGTAATATGACAAATGTTCATTTTTGAAATCAAGAAGTTATTCGTTTATGCAATTTTGTCAAAATTGCTCAAATCTATGCATAAAGGTGATTTCAATGAACATGCTTAATTTTCCATCATACACATTACTAAACAGGCTTCAAAATAATTTTTAAAGTGATTTCGGAATAATAGAACCCATAGCTTTCCAAC
>JAOTQJ010003014.1:0-18791 GCA_025642045.1 Solanum sejunctum | reverse complement strand
TTGTATGGTGTGAAGAATTGCTAAGTGTTGGGTTGTGTGGACTGTTTTAGGACTGATAAGAATTTGAAAATAAGATAAACATGACATGTACATAAGAATGGTTGTTAGAAAATATGTTTATAAGCGAAAAGATTGAAAAACCATCCTTGCGTTGTTAGTTGAAAGCTTGCTATCTGGGTAGTCATTTTTGTGATATTGGACTGCCCAGAAGTATTTTGTTGATGCTAATACTAGTCTTATTGATTAATATACTATAGATAAATATTTTATGGAAACCACAACCACTCTAAGGTAGTAACGAGGTCATACAACGAGGTATGTAAGATTACTTGATTTCGTATCACTTGGCATGAAATATAGATCCTTCAGTAAGCAAGACATTTGTCCACTCTAGCATGATAAATCAGCCATACCTATAATATTTCACATATTTATATGCTCTTATATATAGTTGTCTTCAAATCTACATACATATATGATACAAAATACATGAGTTCTTATTGCGAAACAAAGTTCATGAGTTGCTTCAGTTCATACGCATTTCATTGTCTATATGACATACTCTTTTCATTTCCATACTATATTGTATGATTACTAACATGGCACATGCTGCATATATAGCTCTATTTTTCTAATATTATGACCACTAAAAGAATCATCTCAAAGATAACTGAAAGATTAAGTATACAATTTTGATGGGTGGTAGCCCAAGGGGGTTCATTGCAAACCTAGCATAGGGACGATCCCAATACAGTTTTGATGGGTGGTAGATGAGAACCTAACATAGGGACAAATCCCCATACTATTTATGCATGGTAGCCTGAGGGGATTTATTAAGAACCTAGCATAGCGATGATCCTGATACAGTTCACCACTGATCAGTTGGTCATTTGAGTACAACTGTGCATAGATTTTACAGTACAGATTTTACGGTAAAATTAAAGCAATATAAAGAACATAAAGTACCTGATCCCAAAGTATATTTAAAGGTGCTCTCTTATCCGCAATCAGTGCATAATTTCATTTGAGTTATATTTAATATATAGTATTTTTTGCCTTACATATTCAGTACATTATCCCGTACTGAGTCCCTTCTGGGGGACCTGCATTTCATTGCAGGTATAGGGCTAATAGATCTTCCCAGTAGAGTTCACGACATTCAGCTGCTGTTTCTAAGCTCCAGGTTATTCTAGAGCTTTGTACGTATTTTGAGTTTATATGTTTATATTATACATCTAATTCAGACAGGGCCTGTCCAGAATATTTATGGAGACTTTCTCTCGACTAGAGGATTTGTAGACTATGTAAGCTAAAGTGTGGTCATGTCTCATACATTAGGTACTGTGGCCCCAATGGCCTAGCTATACGCATTTCCTTTTAGCTTGTTATTACCATTTATCTCCCTATAAGTATGCCAAACATAGAAAGTTAATTATAATATGTATACAAGCGAATAGATATAGGTTGGTTCTCCCGAGCCTTATCGACAAGGGTGCCAGTCCGCCCTAATGGCAACTTGGGGCGTGACAAAATCACATAATAGAAAATAGATTCATAGCTCAAAATATGCTTCAATAGTCAAATTTTTATGAAACTCAAACATATTTCATAATGAAAATCATAATAAGAATGCCCATAGATAAATCAACTTGAAAACATGCAACTTACTTAAAAATGAAGGTTGAGCTCCATGGTTGAAAGGACCCAATGGTTGAAACACACATATCTCAAATTTAGAGATTTCCTTGGTGAAGATTTGAATAAGAACTTGGAGCTTGAATGAATTCCTTGAGATCCGAAAATGAGTTTGTAATACTTGAATTTGGATGTAATATTTGGCTAAGTGTTAGAGAGGGTTTTGGGAAAGTCTTGAATGATTTGGGGTTAAAAAATGACTAAGTATATATATTTTTATGCATCGAAAGGCTTACGACCAATACCCCAAGGCCATGGACCAAAAAAGGAACAACTGGCAACAAAATATGCGTTGCAGATCCAACACACACTTCTACTAGAAATTTAAATCTTGGCGAAATTCGCTTTTTGCTGCGGGTCCTCTAAATTTCAAGTTTATCAATATCCCACTCATTGTTACCCCTGATCAAGAATATGAAGTTGCATTTTTAATATCAGGCACAGATTTTGAGGTATATGGAAATTACGAGTATGGGCATTTTTTAGGCACATTTTCGGGCACTTTTTGAGGTGTTTCAGGACTGGCTGAGCAGTAGGCATCTATGGAACCCAAGTAGCTCTGACAGGTCGACCTCATCCTCTCATACTTGTTTGAGTAGGGACCTTTGGTAGGGGATTTTCATTATTAGAGGCTGAATATCTCATCGAGTGGCAGTATTCTTAGGAGGCATGATCCTTTGCACAAATCAGATAAGCATTTTAATAGAGTTGATCTCTATTGCATGAACTCAGAATATCAAAGAAGTGTAATTATCCCTGATGTCCTATAACCTTCTGCTTATAAATTGTGGTGCAAAAAACACCTATAAACAAGACTCTATGAGGCATTACTTGAAGACTCCCTAGGACACATGAACTTTGTGTTCTGATACAAAGTTTGTCACGCCCTAGGACAGTACCCTAGATATGGTCTGCACTCAGATACTATTACTACTGCCCAAGTGAACCACTTGGCCTCGTGATAATTGTCCAATCATTCAAATTAGAGGTGGACTTAAATAACATGACATTATGATGGGAAAATCAATCAAAATACTAACTCAATGAATAAAGATCATAGGACAACAATGTCAAACTCAACATCTGTGAAATAATAGTAGATTTAAAGAAAACTCAATCAAGAAAAGGGATATCAACATTAACTCATCATATTTTAGTTTATGAAGCCTCTATATCTGCAGTCTAGATGGTATCATAATAGGACATGGCTACAAAATTCAAACGAAAACTAACTAAAACCCAAAAGAGATGTAAGTGGTATCCTCTAAATGTAAGGGAGGGCTTGCCAATCAGCTGCAAAAAGATAAGACCTTCAACAAAGTGCCTATTTATGATATCGGGTATCTGTCTCTGCATCATGAAAGATGCATGCCCAAATAGATGTAAGTACATGGAATGTAAATATATGTAAAATAACTAAAAAGGAAAGGACATCATGAAGGATACTCAACTCAAACATAGGCTCATCTTAGACATTAACTCAACTCAAGAGAATCCACTCAAAACATAAGGAACTCAATCACTACATCTGGATACCACCATAGCCTATCTAGGAGTTTCTCTAACCAACAACCATCGCTTATGAGCTGGTGATGATACAACAAAGTGATGTTGGTGCCACATCCATACAACATCTTATCGAGGTAAAGGACATCCCATCCATGGATCTATAAGTAATAACATCAAGTCATCTTCTTAGGGTAATAGGGAACATCTAATTTTATAGTTCAATCCTCTCCTACATTGGATATATAGTTATTAAGTTTGTGTTGTTGTTTACATTTACTCAAATCAGTACTCAATACTCCTCCAAGGACTCAACATGCTCATAAGACATTAATTGCTTGGTTAACTATCACGCCCTGAGCAGGTATCCTTAGCATGGACGACATTTGAAGAACCATTGATGATTCCTCAAGAGAACCACCTAGCCTCATTATAACATCTTACTCAAGAGTGTAAGAATATTCAAATAAAAGAAAAAATGAAGGGATAAAGCTCTTATAAAATAATCTCTAAATGACCAAGTTTAAAAAGTAAAATACTCAACAATCCTCTACTAAATATCTGTAAAGCCTCTACTTCGAATGTCTAGATGGTACCATGATAGGCCATGGATAACTAACTCAATGAAAATAGTAATAAATAATAAAATATGGGAAGAAAGGCTCCTCTAGATAGTGAGGAAGGTTCACTGACTCTAGATGCAAGGGAACTGAACCTTAACGGTGCGCCTGTTGAAGTCCTCTATCACCTGTATCTCAATTATTAATGATGCAGGCCTAAACAGGCATCAGTACATAGATTGTATTGGTATGTATGGATATCTAAATTAATCACATAGGGCTCGACTCAAAACATAACTCAAGACTTGACTTAGTGAATATGCAACTTAAGGTTTTTGAAATCATGTTGTAAAGTACACTTAGTGTTTTATGCATGTTACTTCAAAAATCATAATATGCTCAAAAAAATGTTGCTTGGAAGTTTCTCATGATAACTCTCCACCACCATGAATTTTGTGATGCACAATAAAGTAGCTATCATTGCCACGCCATCCTAAACTTTCCAAGGTAAAGGACATCAACCTCTCCCTCTCTCTCTCGAATCCAAAGAGAATGTGTATCTATTATGATATGAGCTAGCAGAGTTAACTACACGACTATTATATGCTGGCAATGTAGTTTTTGGGGTGTTTTCTCTTACCTAATTCAGTTCTTAATACTACTTCCAAGAATAAAATGTTTTTGTGAAAATCAACTCAAACTTATCTCTTTTGTTTATCTAAAATAGCTCAACTCGATTTTTAAATAGCTCAATAACTCAAGATTAACATTCAACGCAATACAACTTAAGACTCCAACTCTCATCATGCAAGACTATCATTTTTATGAATAGTTAATAACATATCAATCATGCTTAACACATAAGACATATTAGTTTCTCATCATGTGCATATGTAAAATAAGAACATGTACTCCTTATGATCAACTTACTCAACTCAGAAAATTAGATTCATGATCTCAATTCAGTCAGAATATAGGAAAACTGTGAAATTTAGGGCTAGGCTATCAAGCATATGATTAGTATTCTAATTTCATTGTAATAACAATGCAACTCATCAATTTATTCAAGTATATTCATGTGGACTCAAAGAATTACAAGAAACTTAGAACTCAAAATCACAAGATTTGTACTACTCGATCGTTACTTGCCAACTTAACTCTATTAGATGAAGAGATGCGTGGATGAACTCAATCCAAACTTCAGGTAGCCTGCATACCTAGAATTTGAAAGAGCTATTAATCCTTTATTGATCTTTGTATTTGAACGGGAAACCCTCACTCTTCTCCTTCTCTCTTAAGCCCTAGATTTTTTTAGAATAGCGTAGAACGCTTAGAATGGTTTTTGAAACCCCTGTTTTAGCAAAAAAAAGACCTATATTGATCGTGGATTAAGTCTAGGAGGGGTAGAAAAAAGTCTAAAATGTTCGTCAAAAGATTTAAGATTTTAAACTTTGCTGGTACAGTTAGGTGAACCCGATTTGCGACCATTTTCACACATAATTTTTGATGTTGATCACAATTTTAGCCTTAGCTTTGTCAAAAGATTTTGGGATCATGCAGTTTTTTACCTAGGGGTATTTTGGTAATTGAGTGTAACATTAACTCACCTGACTAGTCTTATTGGACATTTATCAACTTGATTTGTCACATCAACCATCACCTCTATTGTTATGAACATTATCTTATGATTTTTTCATGACTTTCAAGACTCTAAGAACAATGAGTTCCATCAAAATCATCATCAGCACTCTCACATTTTGATCACATGCACATTCATGCTGTCAAGGCTCTAGACTCATCTCCTAAGTTCATTCTTGCAAATTTTAATAAATACGAACCTAGGGTTATCCTAAACACAGGAATTCAAAATCATTTGTTCAAGAAACAAGTCTATAAAAATCATCAATTATACAATATAAGCAAAATAAGTTAAATATTATAGAAGTCTTCAAATAATATGCAATCATAGAAACATCAATGCCATCATAACTCATCCTATCACAATCATGGGGCACATGGAAGAATAATATCATGATTTAATCTAGCCTTACATACCTAATATGATGACTGACCATCATTTTCATAAGAAATTTGCCTCAATCCTCTTGAACCGTAGCTTTTCTTCTCTTCCTTCTTCTCTCAAAATCGTCACTTAGCTTTAGTGTGAGGGACTATAGAATGGGATTAGAAATCCCTTTTAGGTAGAAAAGATGAAACATATTGGTTGTGTTTTAAGTTTAGTAGGTATTGGGAAAAAGTCTGGAATGTCCCTCGAAAAAATTGAAAAATTTGCACTATTGTAAACTTCCGCATTGCGGAATGGTCATTTCATATGTATTTCCATTGAAAACTTACTAATTGATTTGCTAATCCGGTAGAAAATATTGGAACCAGAATTAAGTGCAAATCTATGACATGTTCGCACACGAACATGTCACATACTTTGCTCGAATTGCATTTTTGCTTCTAAAAATTAGCTATTGATCCGATTGCTCTAAAAATCAAGCATGACCATTTTCCCATATAATGTTTTGTGTTGATCACATTTCCGACCTCAGATTTATCAATAAGATTTAGAAAATGAGTTGTGTGAGCATCTCTCATCTAGTGATATTTTGATAATTTTATTGATTGTAACATTGAACTTTAAAATAGAGTAACTGAATACTAGCTTTAGCGGCTAAACCATATTGACTTTAAACCAAAAAACATAAATATAAATAAATATTAATGAAACTAAAACAACTAAACCACATTTATGCTAATTCAGTTTCAAACTAATTCCAGCAACTTAATCGAAGTCTAGTATAAGACAAGAACTACACATTGTTACAAACTAATTTCAACAACTAAATCACATTTACTTTAAACTAGTTTTAAACTAAATCCACTAACTAAATCGCATCATTTTAAAAAATAAATCAAACTAAACATTAATCAAACTATGTTTGAACTTATTTCAACAACTAAACTACATTAATGAGAAACTAGTTCCAAAATAATTCTCATAACTAAACCAAAGTATATTACAAGGAAACAAATATAAATGGTTAAAAACTTATTCCAATGACTATATCTCATTTCTAACACCCAATAACTTTATCCATCGGATCTAAATATTTTTTGTCATAAGCATATACACTTGAACCTAGTGACACCTTACCCTCTATATTGAGGATCATTCTTATGTGATGGAAGTGTATTGGAAGTGATTTAGGGTCACAAGAGACCCCTAGTACTTAGTTGAGTTCAAACTTTCTTACCAATGAAGTTTTTCACATTAGATTATGTAAGGGTTGTCTTTAAATGATGATTACTCTTAAAACACAAAGAATTAGGTGGTCCCATGACATATCAACTTAAATATATTTGAATTATCTTTTTAGTGCCACCAGTTTTGCCTCATTTGAAGTTTAGAGAAAAACGTTATGACCATTTTACTACAAACTGTCAGAGCAAATTTTTCTGAAGGCAGGAACTATGACCTTAACTAATGGGTTATAAAATGGACTAGGGAACCATACTACCATCTAATGGATTGACTCCTACAAGTCAAACTTTGTGTCCTAAAATCTGCTAACCCAAATATGGGTTGTAAAGGATTCTAAGGTCCATAGTTTGCCCATAGAATGAGTTTTAAGACACCAAAATCCACCCTTGTTTCTACAAATGGACTTCTACAGTTCTATAAGATTGTACAACTATAGAAAGTCCTGTAGGTGACTTGGACAGTGTTTTAAAAAAAGAATATTTTCATCCTTTGTCACCCTTTTTAAACCTAATCTTGATATTTTTTCACCTAATTAAATCCCTAATGCTATCCTTTAACTTCATTATGCTCCAAATATTCTCGAAACTTAGAACAAGTTTTCAATAGGAGAAAACTAAGGTTTCAAAAGAAGCTAGTAAGTTCTTCAAATTTCTTAGTTATCTAGTTATTCTAGGTATATAAGCTTACAAAAATCTTATTTCATTAACTTACCATCATGTATCTACTCGTCTCTTCAAGTATCCAAATATTAGTTAAATAAGATTTCTTCATTACGGGTAAATGTTCTTGGCTATGTTACTTCTTTTGAAGAATAGCTTGATATTTACTAAATTTCCTACTGTCTTGAGGTCCTAAGTTGAGATACTACTTTTAAGTACTAAAAAGATAAACCCTAAAGTTACAACAAAAATCTATGAATTTCCTAGTCTTTCTTTTAACTCAAGAAAAGTATTAGCATAAGTATTTTATGAATAGTAACGCACGAAACCTATAATCTTAGACAGTTTTGAGGAAAGTTAAGATAATACTAAGTTAGGCTAATAGTCAAAGAGAAGAAAAGTAATAGTTTTGAGCAAAATGTATTCTTTTAAGTATGAGCATATAATTAATACTTTTGGAACTAGTATTAAACAACAATATGTGTAAGAGTAATAATAACTATAACTCATGAACTATATAGCCAACATTGAATCAAATTGTACCAAGAGTAAAACTCCTTATTTGGCACTGAAATGACCTAGTTTTGGGATGGATCCACTCCCCTAATACTTCGTCTTTTAACCTGGAAAAGTATGAGATGGCTCTGGCAATGTGGAAAAGATGTTATATCATTACGATGCTCATAGTGATGGTCTGTCGGTTAGAGAAACTCCCTAATTAAAGCTTATTATTTAATATAGTGAGTTATATTTTTTTATTATTAAAGTGTTTCCATTTATTATGTTGCATATTTAATTGAGTTGAGCTATTTTCAAAGCTGAGCATTTTAACTATTACATCTTTCAAACATTAAGTTGTGCTCATTAAAACATATTTTAAGCATTTTAACTATCATATCTTTCAAGCATTAACTATTATATCTCTCAAACATTAATGCCCTAAAACAAATATTTCTTCTATAATATGAGATGCACTTTTAAGCACATTTAAATCATATTTTTACTTGCATGACATACTTTTATAAATTAAGCTATCTCAGAGTTTATTTCTAAAGTTGAGTAGCATGTCCTTACATATTTTGACCATCTTACATATTGTACATTCCATGTACTGATGTCATTTGGTGTTGCATTATTTTATGATACAGATTCAGGTTCTTATGATAGCAGATATACAGTAAGGTAATCACTATCAGCAATCAGTGAGGCCTATTTGCATTCAAAGGAGCTCGGGAGTCTTTATTTCTTTTGAATTTATTTCGGTTGAGATATCCGTGGTCCTACCTCAGTACTTAGAGGATTCATAGACTAGAAAGTTATAATTCATTTTTTCCCTAAAAGTTGTTCGAAAGTCTTGAGTAATATTTTATATATTATTATTGCATGTCTGAGTTTATGACTATTGAGCCTATTCTATGTCATGACCCAAGACTAGGGCATAGATGTGTGACCGGCAAATAGGGAACCCGAAGGAACCCCAAACAAGCCTTATAACATATTATTATACATCCTTGGTTGAAGAAGCAATTAAAATGAGAATATGAGACAAACATAATAAGGGGAATTGGGACTAAGGGAGCAAAAAAATAAGAGATTGTAATGCTTAAATATTATAGATGAGTCAAAGCTCAAGCATAATACACAACTTGTCCAACAACACCTCTAATCATAGATACTTAGCGGGGGCCAAGACAAGAAATCGAGCTCACCCTCATAGTCAAAGTAGCAATAAAGAAGAGAGTATTAATACATAACATAAGAAATATAGACCAACGTCCCCAGAATGGATGGCTCACCAGCTAGCTTGAGAGACAATCGAACTAGGCACGTGGAGGAGCAGGATGGCCAAATGGAGCTCCATTTCCTGCATGGTAATATCATGTAGGCATACAACATGCATTAGTACGTTTGAATATACTAAGTATGTAGGATGTATTATAACAAGGGATAGGCAACATAGTTAAAATGCATAATAATAATAACCAATAGATAACATTGTAGCAATATGACATGTATAAAGGATGCTTAAAGCAAACATGCTTATATAGAACATATTACGTATATAAGAAAAGATGATCCTAATAGACCAAGCAACTAGCACTCGGAATCCAAGACCTAACACCACTTGGTATTGATCGAGCTACCAACCCCTCCACAAGGTTAATGGACTTAACACTCTCCATCGAAGTAGTAACCTCGACAAGGTTAATGGACTTAACACCCTCCATCAAAATGTTAAAGGTACCAACCCATCAACAAGGTTAATTGACTTAACACCCTCTATCAAAGTGGTCAAGGTACCAACTCCTCAATAAGGTTAATAGACGTATCACCCTCCATCAATGTGGTCAAGCTACTAACCCCTCAATAAAGTTATGGTCAACATGTAATACTATAGAAGCTTATCATGAAATTAACATATATACAACATACTTTAATCATCATAAAGTCATACATCTCATATGCCAAGCATTAGGCCTTTAACAACTCAAGAATCATAACCCAGATATTTTATTAGACACTTGGCAGGTATATAGTGCTTATGTAAGACCATGTAATTCAAGAGTGAAAACAAGCAAGTAAATCCAATGTAAAACCATCAATCAATACTTTGTAACACCGTCAAGCAATATACATCAAAAACATTCATCTAAGATCACAATAGATCTTATATTCCTAACTCAAAATATGCGAAGACAATCACCATTTCATAAACCCCATCATAGTATGCAGTGAAATTCCTAATAAGTAAGACACATGAGTAAATCAACTTTAAATCATTTAATTTTATGTGAAAGGAAGCTTGGGCATCATGGATGAAAGGAATCCATGAAAGAAACCCACATACCTTAGCTTTTGGAGAATCCTTGAAGATGATTGGAGATGGAGACTTGAAGCTTGAGAGGAAATCCTTAGATCCGGATAAGTTTTCAGACTTGAATTTAGGAGATGATATATTGTCTAAGTGTTTGGAAGAGTATTTGAGAATGTCTTGGATGATATGAGGGTTAAATAAGGCTAAGTACAAGTATTTTCACCAATGGAAAGACCTAAGCCCAAGACTCAAAAGTCTTGGACCGAACTTGAAAACTGGCACCAAAATAAAGCACTGCTGAGTCGCGCCAATGACATACCTACATCATGGAACTCAACACTTTGAAAATTTAAATTGCGATTCCTTCGCTCTAAAATCGGGGTTAGACCCTTTCCCACTCAATTTGACCCCCTGAATAAGAATATGGAGTTGAATTTTTAAAATAATGCACGAAATTTAAAATATATAAAAATTATGATTTCGTGCATTTCCTAGGAACATTTTCAGGCACTTTTTAGGGTCGTTCTATTCTAAGTCATTATGATGTTAGTGTCCTCCATTGGGTAAGTTAGATAGGCCAAGTGATTCGTATGCGACCAGAAATGGTTTTCAAGTGCCGATGACATCCAGGCTGTAGGCTCGGGGCTTGAAAACATTAACTCTAAACTAGTTTTAAACTAAACCCACTAACTAAATTTTATTAATTTAAAAAAATAAATCAAACTAAATATTAATCAAACTACATTTGAACTTATTTCAACAGCTAAACCACATTAATGCTAAATTAGTTCCAAACAAAATCTAACTAAATCGAAGTCTATTACAAGACAACAACTATACTTTGTTACAAACTAATTCCAAAAACTAAATCACATTAACTCTAAACTAGTTTTATACTAAATGCACAACTAAATCATATCATTTTAAAAAATAAATAAAACTAAACATTAACCAAACTACATTTGAACTTATTTCGGCAACTAAACCACATTAATGCTAAATTAGTTCTAAACTAATTCTAATAACTAAATCAAAGTCTATTAGAAGACAACAATTATACTTTGTTACAAACTAATTCCAATAACTAAATCACATTAACTCTTAACCAGTTTTAAACGAAACCCACTAACTAAATCACGTCACTTTAAAAAATAAATCATACTAAATGTTAATCAAACTAGATTTGAGCTTATTTAAACAACTAAACTAAAATAATGCTAAACTAATTCCAAACTAATTCTAACAACTAAACTAATGTCTATTACAAGAAAGCAACTATACTCTATTACAAACTAATTCCATCAACTAAATCACATTAACTTTAAACTAGTTTTAAACTAAACCCACTAACTAAATCACATTATTTTAAAAAAGAAATCAAAGTATATTTGAACTTATTTTAACAACTAAACCACATTAATACTATATTAGTTCTAAACTAATTCTAACAACTAAATCAAAGTCTATTACAAGACAACAACTATACTTTGTTACAAACTAATTCAAACAACTAACTCTAAACTAGTTTTAAATCTACTAACTAAATCACATACTTTTAAGAAATAAATCAAACTAAATGTTAATCAAACTACCTTTGAACTTATTTCAACAACGAAACTATACTAATGCTAAATTAGTTCCAAACTAATTGTAACAACTAAATCAAAGTCTATTACAAGACAACAACTATACTTTGTTAGAAACTAATTCTTATATTTTTCACAATTAATAGAAGGACGCTTAATCAATCTTGAAGTTAAAAAAGGATCAAGTATCTTTGCTAAACCACATTAATTCTAAATTAGTTATATATCAATTGAAAACTAGATTCAAGCACATTATCATGAAATAAAAGCTATGTATTATCACTTATACTAAATAAATATATTATGTAACGACCCAGGCTACTAGCAATATTGTCAGCTTTGGGTCTAGGCCTGCACGACTTTAAAATGTATCACAAGTAGGTAAGACATATTTACTTATATACCCAACATCTCTCAAGTGTTTTGCTGATGTGGGACTTCTCATCTTAAGATGGCGTATTAAAGATTATCACCAACTTAAGAAAAAATGTTGACACTAGGTAGACACAAATCGATCTTGCAAAAAAATAGATTTTGTCATCTATAGAATCAACTAATGATAACACTGGATAGAAACAAATTGATCTTGAAAAAATTAATTCTTCATCAACTGGATCAACTAGTATTAGAAATAGTTGGCACTAATCAAACATGCAAAAAATTTAATCTTTTCATCAATAGGATCAACTTTTGTCAAGACTTATGCTAAACAAAAATTATCACTAAAGTAGACTATAAAAAATCAAACAAATCCTAATAAAATAAAAGTGTATTAAATCAAAAGGAAAAATATAGTATATAATAATTAAGATTTGTGCATAAATAATACGTCGACTTCTTTTAATTTGGGCTAGAAGATAAAGGGGTTAGCGACTGTAGGCTCAAAGATGTTGAATATTAGAACCTTTAATTGAGCTTTGTTCCTACACTTCAATGTGTTTACTACAAATGAATTTTAAGCAAGTAGATGTTAAAGTTTGCATCAAAAAGTGGAAAAGAAACAAGAGCAAGGCATCATGGAGGAGTTAGAGACATGTGTTCTATTATTAGGCATTTATTCTTTGTTTAAAACAGTTTCTTTTGCAAAGCTTTATCACAAGGAAGAGTCAGTAGGAACAATTTAAGGAAACACTTTTTAAAAAATTACATTTCAGAAAAAGTTACTAGTCAAAAGCTTACCTGAAAGTATCCCCTTTTTCATGTTCCATACATGTTCTATTTGTGCGAGTTTCCTACCTGAACTATTTGTTGTACGAGTTTTCTACATGAGATATTACTAATTATATATCAAATCACACCTCAACTATTTGTTTTAGGTCATACACTACACCTGAAGTTAAAGATCGTCCCTTACAGGCTAGTGGAGATGCGTTTAAACACCCTAAAAAGTGCCCGAAAATGTGCCTCAGAAACGTCCATATTTGTAATTCCCATATAACTCAAAATCCGTGAGTGATAGGGGTAAATGGAGTGGGAAATGTGTATAACCCAAACTTTAGAGGACCCATCATGAAAATAAATTTTGCCAAAATTTCATTTCCAGCGGGGGTGCGTGTTAGCTCTATGATGCGGAGACCTTGCAGAGTAGTTATTTTGTTTCCAATTTTCTTATTTTGGTCCAAGGCCTTGGGGTCTTGGGCCAAAGCCTTTCTATGGATAAAAATACCTATGCTTAGTGATTTTTCAATCCTATTTATTCAAGACATTTCCCAGAACCCTCTCTAGCACTTAACCAAATATTTCACTCAAATTCAAGTGTCCCAAACACATTTTGAATCTCAAGAAATTCGTTCAAGCTTTTCTTATTTAAATATGTAACAAGGAAATCTCCAAAGTTAAGTTATGTGGGTTTCAACAATTGACTCCTTTTACCCATGGTGCGCAACCTTCTTTTTCATGTAAATTGCATGTTTTCAAGTTGACTATTTATGGGTATCTTCTGTCATTTGATTTGAATATAAACTACATTGGGGTTTTATAAAATGTGATTGTTTAAGCATGTTTTGAGCTATGAATCTATGTACTATTATGAGATTTTATGAAAGGGTTTCAGTGTATATTGCATGAGGGTATTACCAAATGTTGATGGGTGGATTCATACTAAGTTTTCTCACATGATTTCACTCTTGAAATGCATGATTTTGAACTACCATTACACATCGGCCAAGTGTCTTATAAAATATCCGATTAAGGATTCTTGAATTATTGAAGCTCTATTGCATGGCTTATGAGTTAAATGACTTTATGATAATGAAAGGAATGTTGGTATGTGTTGATTTCATGGAAATATCTAAAGTGTTGCAAGTGAACACACCTTGTTGAGGGGGTGCTAGGCCTCAATCTCCTAGTCGGGGGCGTGCTAGGCCTGTACTACCATGTAGAGGAGTATATACCTTGACCACCTTGTCAGAGGGTGCTAGGCTCATACTACCATGTTGATAGGTATATACATCAATCATCTTGTCCGGGAGTGCTGGGACTGTACTACCATTTAAAGGGAAGATACCTCAATCATTTTCAAAGGGGCCATGGATTCTAAGTACTAAGTTGCTTGGTCTATGATGTTGGTCTCTTCCTACGCATGTATTATGATCTATCTAAGCATGTTTTACTAAACCATTGGTCATGCATGCCATATTGCTAATATGCTATCTCTTGCTATGATTATGTATTGTAATTATGTTGCCTATCTCTTGTTTCATTGCATCCTACATACTAAGTACATTCAAACGTACTAACATATACTCTATACCTACATGATGTTACCATGTAGGAATCCAAGCTCCACTTGATCATTTTGCTCCTCCATGTGACTAGTACTATCTCTTGAAGCATGTTTGGTGAGTCCTCAATTCCTAGGATAATAGCTATTAATTCTATGTTTTATAAAGACTCTTTTCTTTTTTTAGATGCTTATGACTATGAGGGTGAGCTCAAAAAGTGTCGTGGCCCCCCACTCAATTCCATGTTTAGAAGTGTTATTCAACAATTGATGTAATGATGCTTGAGCTTTGACTTTTTTGATGACGTATGCTATTAAAGACTTCCCATAGTCCCTTTTATCCTTACTTATAATCTTTATTGTTATATAATGAATTCCATGAGCAAGGATGTGTAACTAATACACTAAAAGGATTGTTTTGGTTCCCATTAACCATGTCACATCTAGGCCCTAGGTTTGGATCATGAAACACTTGGTATTAGGGCACTAGGTTGTTAATGGTCATCGGAATCTAACACACCACATTTATTAGAGTCTTATTCATGGTTGTGAAATGCACCATAACTATGAGTAAGAGGCTTTGAGGGGTTTTAGGAAATTTTTCCTTTCTTCTTGATCTATATCATGTTATGGAAGTTAAGATAAGGTTTTCCCCTAATGAATGTCCTTTGCTATTCTATATCATACCTATCCTAAGAGGACGAAGAGCTCATACACTAGAAGAATAACCGACTCATGAAGAGTTTCGGGATGCGATTACTATGTTTACTCAAGTTATGACTAATCAAATAACCCAATGGGTCCCAAGCCCCTCATGCTACTACACGGGCATCTAGGGTAAGGGATTTTATGAGGATGAATCCATAAGAGTTCCATGGGTCTAAAGTGGACGAAGATCCTCAAGAATTTATAGATGAGGTGAACAAAGTGTTGTCCATTATGGGTGTTAGATTGGAGGACAAAGCGGAGCTTATGGCCTACCAACTAAAAGGGGTGGCCCAAAATGGTATACTCAAAAGAAGGACGAGAAGGGAACAACAATGTGAACCTTTAGGGGGATTTAAGGCAGCATATTTTAATTGTTTCTTCCCTCTTGAGTTAAGGCACGCCAAAATGATGGAGTTCATGAATTTGAATCAAAGGTCAATGAATGTGAGGGAGTATGGCCTCAAGTCCAACTAACTCTCTGAATATGCTCCCCAATTGGTGGCCGAGCTAGGGTCTGGGATGAATAAGTTTGTGATAGTTGTAGCTAATTTGGTGAATGAGAAGTGTCTTACCGCTATGTTGATTGGTGACATGGATATGTCTCGCCTCATGACTTATGCCGAGCAATTATAGGGGGGAAAGTTGAGGAAGGAGAGGGGTGAGGCCAAGAGAGCCCGTTGTGAAGATAGGTTATATAGTCCCAAGGATGGCCAATTTCGTCAAGGTTAAAGGTCTTTCCATGATCCTAATTAGATGTTTGCTAATGATAAACCAAGGGTCCAAGGTGGTAGTGGTATGGTGCCTATTGCTATGTGCCCAAGATATGGTAGAGTCCATGATACCGAAGGTTTGACAAACACTAACTTGTAGGGAAGTAGGTCACCAGATGATTGATAATCCTCATAATCAAAACAAGGGTAGAGATGCCCATCTATAAGGCCGAGTTACAAAGATGATTCCTATAAAGAGAGGAGGCTAATAAGGTGGTGCCTAAGGCACAATCGATTCTAATATCTTCAAGGGAGGCAAGGGGTAGATGAGGTGCCCAATGTCATCACTAGTATGATAAAAGTCTTTGAATTTGATATACATACATTGATAGACCTGATTACCACTCTTTTTTTGTTACTCTTGTTGTTGCCAAAATGTTACATGTTGAAACCAAATTATTGTGTAAGCCATATGAGGGTTCTACTCCCGTTCGTGTATCTATTATTTCTGGAAGGGTTTATAGAAATTGTCCTATTTTTATTTTGTATAAAATATTGCCTTATGATATTGTTGAGTTGGATATGGTGGATTTTGATGTCATTCTAGGGATGGATTAGTTGCATCCATATTATACCTCTATTTATTGAAGAACCCATAGGGTCAAATTCTAATTCCCTAATAAACCCATCCTTGAGTGGGAGAGTCAGAATCTGCTGGTCAAAGGTAGGTTTATTTCTTATATTAAAGCCCAAAGGTTAATCTCTAAGGAGTATCTCTATCATCTTGTGAGATTGAGTCCAAAGTTCTTCCTATAGAGTCAGTTCCGGTGGTTAATGAATTCCTCAATATCTTTCCCAATAAGCTCCCTGGTGTTGCTCCCAAAAAGGAAATAGACTTTAGTATAAACCTCCTTCCCAATACTCAACCTATTTTTGTTCTCCTTTATATTATGGCTCCGATAGAGTTGAAGAAGTTGAAAGAGCAATTGAGGGAATTGTTTGAGAAGGGTTATATTAGGCCTAGCCAATCACCTTGTGGTGTACCTGTCTTCTTTGTGAAGAACAAGGATAGTTCTCTTAGAATACGCATTGACTATCGACAACTTAATAAATTCACCATCAAGAATAAGTACCCTCTACCAAAGATTGATAATCTTTTTAACCAACTTCAAGGGGTTAGTCACTTCTCTAAGATTGATCTTCGGTTCGGGTATCACCAAGTGAAAGTGAGGGAGTGTGACATTCCTAAGATGGCCTTTTAGACTAGATATGGGCATGATGAATTTGTGGTTATATCTTTTCGTTTGAATAGTATCTTGAAAAACTACCTTGATTTATTAGTGGTGGTGTTTATTGATGATACGTTGGTCTATTCCCATAGTAAGATGGAGCATGTGGATCACTTAAGGGTGGTGTTACAAATCTTGAGGGAGGAGAAGTTGTATGCAAAGTATGAGAAATGTAAGCTTTGGTTTAAAGAGGTTGCACTTCTAGATCATGTGGTATCGGGGAATGGTGTTAAGGTGGATCCTAAAAAGCCGAATGTAATTAGAAATTGGCCTAAAGCTTTGACTCTATCGAACATTAGGAGTTTCTTGGTCTTAGGGGGTTACTTCCAGAGGTTTGTGAATAGGTTCTCTTCCATTTCTTCACCTATGAAGGAGTTGACCCGAAAGAAGGCAAAGTTTATATGGATCGATGAGTGTGAAAATAGTTTCCAATATTTGAAGGATATATTTGTCTCTGCACCTATCTTGTCTCTACCAAAAGGGTTGGAAGGGTTTGTTGTGTATTGTGATGCCTCAAGAATTGGTTTGAGTTGTGTTTTGATGCAAAATGGTAGAGTGATAGCTTATGCCTCTAGACAACTTAAGATGCATGAAATGAATTATCCTACCCATGATCTTGAATTGGCCACTGTGGTATTTGCTTTGAAAATTTGGTGCCATTATTTGTATGGAGTGCTTGTTGATGTGTTCACTGATCATAAGAGTCTCCAATATGTGTTCACCCAAAATGATCTAAACTTGAGACAACAAAGGTGGTTAGAAATTCTTAAGGACTATAATATGAGTGCATTATCACCTTGATAAGGCTAATGTTGTTGTCACGCCCTAAGTTGCCATTAGGGCGGACTCGCACCCTTGCCGATAAGGCTCGTGTCACGACCCAACCCAGGGGCCGCGAATGGTGCCGATAGGGCACCGTGACAACCACTTACACTGAATCTTTACTTACGACAGCTAAGGAATTTCACAAAAATTTCGATAGAGTTTCCTCTATTTTATTGACTAACCCACCTGCAAATAACGAACCCAATAGTACCAGATAGAGGTATAAGAGCAGGTATACAAACACAAACACGGGCCGACAAGGTCACCGCCGCGGCAGACCCGCCCAACAAACATATCATACAAATGAGATCAGACCAACGAGAATTCCCATACCCACATGTATCCACAAACCTCAACGTATAGAAAATGGACTATACGACAGGACAGGGCCCCATCATACCCTCGAGTATCCATATATATACATAAATGCAAAATACAAACGAAG
>JAOTQJ010003003.1:0-18794 GCA_025642045.1 Solanum sejunctum | reverse complement strand
TGCTAAGTTCAAAATTTCTTTTCCTCTCCTTCTTGTGTGAGACAATTGTGTGAGTGTATTCCGCTGCGCACTTAACACTTCATGCATGAAAAGTATTGGCCCTTTATATTTAGATGAAAACTTATATTAACATTCGAGGTTTCAAGCCATCTTTTTACCTTTTACAGCATCTGTTGTTGAGCAGCTGATAAATTTTTGTATAGATACATTTATTTAGCTTTCATTTATTGGTGCGATTAAACATCTACCGATAAAAAGTTCATCTATATATAGGAATTACTTTATTTTAAATCATGAACAAACAAGTGTTCCCTTGTTCATTAAGTTTCTGGCATGGTCCTAAATTTTCAATTTTTCGAGTATACTCAGTTGTCGTTTTGAAGTGTTCATTTTTTCATAGCAATTGACTTAGTGCTGGGATATATGGTAAAATTTATTTATTTATTGCAAGGTTGACCATGACGAAGTAAATGCGCTTGCTCAACTAATGACTTGGAAGACTGCTGTAGCAGATATTCCATATGGGGGAGCTAAGGGTGGAATTGGTTGCAACCCGAAAGATTTAAGCATTAGTGAGCTGGAGCGCCTCACGCGTGTTTTCACACAGAAAATTCAAGATATGATTGGAATTAATACTGATGTCCCTGCTCCTGATATGGGCACTAATGCCCAGGTTAGTAATAAAGATCTCAAAACACTTTCAGTATAGTTGCAAGAAAATAGGCTTATCGATACTTTGTACAAACAGACTATGGACTGGATGTTGGATGAGTACTCAAAGTTTCATGGCCACTCACCTGCAATTGTGACTGCAGAACCAATTGTAAGACATATTTTGCAACTTATTAGAGTAAGTCCTATATTATACTTACATTTTATTATTAATTGTCCCATTTGGTTTGAATCTCTACGTACGTCCAGTAATTTGAAGTACTTTATTTCATTCTTTTTCTTAGGATCTTGGGGGGTCATTGGGTAGGGACTCTGCAACTGGGTGTGGTGTAGTTTATGCTACGAATGCTTTACTTGCTGAACACGGAAAGAATTTAAAGGAGTTGACTTTTATCATTCAGGTAAAAATTTCAATATATAGTCATTCAATTCCATCCGATTCTTGATCATATACATACGTTATTGCTTGAATATTTGTATTTCTCAGGGTTTTGGGGATGTGGGAAGTTGGGTAGCAAAACTTATTCATGAGAAATGCGGCAAGGTGATTGCAGTGAGTGACATAACTGGAGCAGTCAAGAACCCTAATGGGCTTGATATCGCTGCTTTGCTGAATCACAAAGAAGCAACAGGGACACTGATTGATTTTAGTGATGGAGACGTGATTAATGCAGATGAATTGCTTACACAGGAGTGTGATTTTCTCATACCTTGTGCTTTGGGAGGAGTACTGAACAGGTTTGCCATGTTTTTTGAAAATTTTCTGCTTAGTTTTTACCAAATTATTTGCTTCTGTGTTGAGAGAATTGATTTGATGAACTGATGATACCCCGATACATATCTAACTTTGCCATTTTTGATAATCTTATTTTTTACCGAATAGAAAATGCTGATCATATCAAGGCCAAGTTCATAATCGAAGCAGCAAATCATCCTACTGATCCAGAAGCTGATGAAGAACTTCTCTTTCAGGTATTCTAGTCATTCGTCTATCAAAATTACCTATTTTGACGAAAAATATCTGCCTTATGCAGATATTGTGTAAGAAAGGAGTTGTTATACTTCCTGACATATATGCCAATGCTGGAGTTGTGACTGTCAGTTGGGTTCAGGTAACATCCGATATCTATATGCATACTTTTATTACATTGGTTGTAGCCAAATTAATGCAATTTGGCGAGGATATAAAGAAGTTAATGAGAGTTCAAGCGTGGCATTAGATTAGACATGCCTGCAATTGAGGTGTCTCATGTGCAGAGAGGGTTAACATGTAGCTTGAGAAGTACATGAGGAAAGCTATCCATAACCTGAAGAACATGTGTAGGTCACACAATTGCAATCTTCGGATGGGTGCCTTCACATTGGGAGTGAATCGTGTTGCACGTGCTACAATGCAGTCATGGCACGACATAGATACAGACTCCTTTAATTTGTTGTACCGCACCAAAAACTTATGATTTTTCTTTGCTGTGAGACGTTCAACTAATAAAACAGTTATTAAATAAGTCTTCACTGTTTTTGCAAATTGAATTGAAGAAGTATAGATGGATATAGACTTATTCTGGTTGTTGTAGAGTGGAAGTTAGTCTACTGTACAACAACCACTCTGGTTTAGGGAAATGAATGGTATAGTAACAATTAGCAAAATGTGTTCCCAGTGTTACTGCTGGTGTCAAAAAACATAATTTTGAGTATTTGCTTTTCTCAAAATTTAGTCAGGAAAAGTAGTGTTACTGAATGTCTGATGTGGGTTTCTTTCAAAGCCAAATGGTCAATTTCCTGATATACGAAATGAAAATTGTAACAACTAAAAAGGGACATATACTGTTTCTTGGGAAGAGAAACATATTTAATATCTGCAGAAATCAGAGAATAGTCACGGGCCATGTAATAAGTTGAAGCAAATTACAGTAAGCTCTACTACAATATATTGGCATACATACGTGACTGCAGGATGATTCAAAAATACCACCAAATAATTTTCTTTGCACATCCCCTTGTTTAGCTGGGGATACTTCAACTTGTAATGAAATATGATCTTGAATCAAAGAGCTAATAATTTAATTTCCATTTTTGAATACCATAGTATGTTAGTGCTGATTTTGGTGAACCCTAAATTGGGGGAGATAGATATGTGGTCTTATACATAAATGTAGGTTGATTCTAATTAGAAACAAACTTATTTGACACTTGAAGATATTGTCCAAGGCCCTTATAATTATC
Source organism: Solanum sejunctum (assembly GCA_025642045.1). Lineage (NCBI taxonomy): Eukaryota > Viridiplantae > Streptophyta > Magnoliopsida > Solanales > Solanaceae > Solanum > Solanum sejunctum. Next base: position 15,899 of record JAOTQJ010003003.1, on the reverse strand, counting down.
ATCTGAGAACACTTCGTTTTTAAATTTTATAATTTACTCGTTGTTGCTGAGTATTTTAATTAGCAAAACCCATAATAATCGGACCATTATTGTCTCTGATGATACCTCCAACTCCAATAAAATCATCATTATCTGATGACTGATATATATCTTGTGTGCTTAGTTCTTGCCATCACAGAAGAACTAGCCTTGGAATCTGATAAATGATGTTTTGCCTTGGATCTTTTCCTCGTACATCTTATTTTCCAACATATATATATAACAAAATGGATAATTTTGAGAGCTTATTCCTTGATTTCACTGTTTACCCATTATTTAACATGAAGAATCTAATACATCAACTTCACTCCCAAGGGATTCCAACACTAGTTTTTCATTGATCAATGATAGTATGGCGGGCAATTCCATTGTACGCCTCTCAACAACAAAATTTGGCATCAGCATCAATGATAAATTTATTAATAATAATGATGTCAAAAAAAAGTTCTTTTTTTTAAGCATTTTTCACGATAAAAAGACATCTTAAAATTGAGGAGTATATTCATTTTAAATATAATGAAAAAGTGATTTGAATCTTGTCATTGTCTTGTCAAAAGAAAGTCTATTTTTCTCTTTTTAGAGAAAAGGCATAAAGTGAAATTTGAAATTATCTCAAATTCTCAAAAAGACACCTTAACTATATATACGGGGGCTTTCTATAACCCTCCCAAACAATTACGAACAACATTATAAAATCATTTTTTGACCAGTCCTACATTGCACAAAGCAAGTGGTGTCACACAACTTTCAATACGTGACACATGTAAATTAGTTTAAATTATAATTTTTTTTATTTTAAGTTTTTCTTTTTTTTTCTTTTTCTCCTGAGCTAAGCAGCCCCCTGCCCCCTCGATTTCATTCTTTTTTTTCTGTTTCTTTAGTCCACCCTCACCCCTATCCCGTCGAACTGAGCTGCCCCCACTTTCTTTCTTTTTTTCTTCTTCTTCAATCAACTTTCTTTTTAGTCAATAATTTTTTTTTTTAAAATCATACTATTTTCAAGACTTTGTTAATTTATTGACGACAAAACTAATTATGTTCTTAGGCAAATCCAAAATTTTGAAGGAATCATCAATCAATTTATCTCCTTGTAACATAACTTCAAAATTAGAAAGAATAATTTTGAAGAATCAATGAATTCCTCAAACATTAGAAGAAGTCTACTTGAAACTCAAATAAAAAAGCTAAATGATACAACCTAATCCTCTTAAAATCTAATGGGTTTATTCAAATTGTTTGAAATGTAAAAAAAATATTTAAATGAAGTTTAAAAATTGAAGAGAGTTAAACTAATAATAGTACAAGAAGAAGGGTGGAGTTGTGGTAAAAATGGTGATATTAAAAGTGAGGAGCTTCGCTGGAGATGACAATGAATTTTTGAAGAAGACCGGCGGCTCGGACAGATTGCAGGTGGTGTGGGACCAGATGCCATGCAAGATCACCTGAGGCACCACTAACACAACATTTTCAGCATTCTCGTCCATAATATGTGACATGCCATCCTAAGTCTGCTGGGTTTATGAGCACAACAACAACCTTACCGACCAAGCAGTAAACCAGACGATAGTTTTTTTGACTTTTCTAGGCTTTCTACATAGGCTTTGAGCGGCTCTCCCAGGCCTACGTAGCCCTTTCAACTTAGCTCTCGTCAAGTCTCTTTCTAGCCATACCAGTTTACCTGGCTTGATTTTATTTCCAGAGGCTATTGTATACATAACTAGCGGCGTAAGGGCAAACATTAAATTGTTGTAGTAGTGCCTAGTTGATGTTGTGTAACTTACCAAGTCATCGGTTTATCGACAAGCAGAGCTCGTCGGAGTGTCACCTTAGACCCCTCCCTACTCCTTCCAGACTACGGGACCGAACAACCTATCTCCCCCCAACCCCCCAATAGAGAAGAACAAGAGAAAGTTTAGCCAACAATCATATTATTCAGACAGAAAATGTATTTACAAAAGTGTAGTAACTTTGAGAGAATTTCCTAAGGATATTTCTCTTAGACTCTAGACTCTAGACTCTAGACTAAGGACTTATCTTAAGCTTTCCATGATTTTCTGTTGGGTCTAAGATAAGATGTCTCTAACTTAAGACTTGGCCTTCCTTTTATAGGAGAAGGTTGGCCTTACAAACCAATTATAAAATAAAAAAATATTATGGCACTCCATTTTAGGAATGAATGGGTCTTCCTTATTCTAACAATAGTAAGTCTTATCAAGACAAATTATCTTTATCTAATTTATTTAAACTGGGCCCCACCTTACATGTGAACGGAGCATACTAAAACAAAATACAAAATAAAAGCATGATGTTGGCATGTGACAACACGTGCAAGCTGGTGAGTCAGCAACTTATAGGTGGCTGCAAGCAGGTGCGTAAGCTATATGTAGACATCTAGAAAGCTGGTGGGTAAGCTAGTTGTTGGCAACATGCAAGCAAGTGCTCAAGCTACTTGTAGGCGGCTTTCAAGGAAGTGGGTAACCTGCTGGTGTGGATGCTTAGTGATGAAGAATTGCGGCTGACTTGTGGACAAAGATTGTGGTAGGTTTGGTGGCAAAGGATTACGGCTGACTAGGTGACAAAGTTTGGGTAAGTTTAGTGGCAAAGGATTATGGCTAATTTGGTGACAAGTTTTGGGTAAGCTTAGTGGCAAAGGATTGTGACTAACTTGGTGACAAAGGTTTGAGGTAAACTTGGTAAGGAAGCTGAGGTAATTTTTGTGGATAATTTGGGTAAGTGGTAACTTTTGGTGGAGGTGGTAATTTTGGAATGGTGAAACTTGCATATGTCATTGGATAAAATCGGACTATGCACAGGATGAAGGTATCGCCAGCGGGTGTGAGTATCCTTCTTTCATCCATCAATCAATGACATATTTTTTCTTTCTCAACTATCTGTTCTCAAGACCTTTTCTCAATGGAGTGAAATACTTGTTCTTGCTCGTAAGTCCTGTAACATTGTGATTCCTTTCTCTAATTTCAGCCTTATGCTTGTATGGTTTATTGTTGGTGTTTCCTGACTTTTGTCTAACCTAGAAGTTAACCTCTTTAAAAATGTCTCTAGTTGGGTCAGGAAGTCTATCATGATATTATTCTTTCCTTTGAGGTGCTTTACCTAGAATTTGTAAGGAGAGGACCACTGTGCCTATCGAAGGATTTGGGAATTGGGAATGATCTTCGGATTTAACTGGATCATCTTTGGAAAGGCTTTCATGTCCATTTCAATAAGAAATTCTATATGGATCAAAAAGAAGTTGATCTTCTATGCCATTTTTAATGACAAGAATTTCTTTGAAGGTGGAATGATAGGGTTGTTCTGCATCCTTAAATCTCCCACTGGCGTAAATGATTTACGATTGCCATGTTTTTCCTCTAGGAGAATAATACTTCAATATTCATTGCTCGTGGGAATGTTGAGGGTATCAAACTTCTTAGATATGTCCTTGATATAGTGGACTGCATAATCTCAGTCCTTTCCCAAGACTGGAGTATTCTTCTTCAACATCTTGGTGAGTGGAGTAATATAAGTTGAAACATTAGGAATGAAGTCTCGGACATAATTAATCACTTCTAGGAACTATTAGAGTTGCTTGATCGTCATGTTGGTATTGCAAAATTTGAGCAATTCTTGGCAGATATGTGGCCCTGGGCGATATGCTCCATGAGAAAATGCATTCCTAAGAAGACTATCTCATCCTTCATAAGAATCATCTTCTTCGTAGAGAGCATAATGCCATACTTCTTTACTAGTTCATGGAATTGGTGGAGAAGCATATAGTGTTCCTTGGAAGTATTATTGAATAGTAGGATATCATCGATATAGACCAGTGATGTGTGGAGGATGGGCTAGAAGATTTGGATCATGGCCTTTTGGAAAAGTGAGGGTGCTGGTTTGAGCCCAAACGACATGACCTTCCACTGATAATAGTTGTTAGGTATACAGAATCCAGTCTTGGACTTATCCTCAGGGTGTATACCCAGTTGCTAGAAGCCAAACTTGAGATCAAACTTGGAGAAGTAGGTGGCTTTGGCTAGTTGTGAGAATAGGGTCAGATTGTTCGGGATCGATAACTTATCATCCAGTAGGAAGTGGATGACAGCTTGATAGTTGATGACTAATCGAAGCTTTCCTCTTGTCTATTCAATTCGCTTGTTGACATAAAATGCCTCACAAACCCATTGTGAATCTGATGGTTCTATAAGACCAAATTCTAGTAATTTTTCATATTCCTTCTTGGCAAGTTGGAGATGTTCTGGGTTCATGCTTGAGTGACTTGCCTTTATTGGATTGATGTTCTTATTCTTCTTGAATGGGAGTCTGATAAAGAATTCTTCATTTAACCATATTGGTTTGGCATGCTTCTTCATAAACTCCTTATGGGAATCGACACATGATTCTTCTCTGAGCTGACATTCAACATCCTTGATCTGCTCTTCTTCCGTGATAGGAAATAGCCTTGTGACAGTTGTATATGGCTTGAATTTATCCTTAAAGGCTATTCCCTGTGTTCGAACCTTGAGTCGATCATTGAACTGTTTGTAGATGTCGAACCCTATGATAAGGTCAGTCCTTGGGATGACAGATCCAAGTATTCTTGTTTGGAACTGCACTCCTAGGAAGAACTCAATCATAATTAGGTCTTTGGTGATGGCTTTAGCAGTCAAGACTCCTTTAAAGGCAATGTTGAAGCGTTTCGAGTGCGAGACCCACTGCTCCTTAGGAAGGATGTTAGGGTTGAACATCGACGTTGTTGCTCATATGTCCATGAAGGGAATAACTTGGAAAGGTTTAGTCCAATTATATTGGTATATCGCTAATTGAACTTGGGTTGTTTCAAAATTAAAGATGATGTTGACTTCATTGGGTCGAGATGTCTAGAATGCAGACATCTTTCAGTTGGGTACTATTATCATCTTCTCTATGGCCATCGCTGCTAGTAGTAGTTGCATTTGCTAATAGCTATGCAGCCCTTTGTGCCTTTCTTGATTAGGGGCAATCTCTGGTGACATACATAGTTTTCTAGCAGATTTTGCATTTGTAGTCCTTCTTTTTGGAACACCTGGTTAGTTGGCTATATATGATTCATCCTTGTGTGACGTGAGAGATCATTTGAGTCTCCTATCTCTTTACGCCTTTGTTTTCATATGTTCCATCTCTTCCATCGAATATGGCTTTTAGAGAGTTAGGAAGTTTCACTAGGTGATGTGGTTTGGCTGCATGTTTCGCTGGGATCAAGAATTATGCCTGCATTGTTATGCCATATAGCATTTCTAAAGCTATTGCTGGGTAAATCATTGAGTTTTTCCACTGCATCATAGAACTATTCTTTGCCTGATGAAGTATCCTCTTTATTGGTATCATCATCTTGTCGTGAAGTATTGGTTCTATTGGTAACCTTTTCTTCTAGGCTACACATTTGTGGTATGGTTTGATCTGGGGAGATCAAGTTGTTGTGTAATGTATAGTTTTCTCGATGTAGCTCCTAATGTGTGGTGTTAAGTCCCTTCCGCCATGAGACTGTATATGGCATATACTATCGTCTGACTCCTTTTGGATTCCTATAGGAATCTTTCCTCCATTGGGATCGCTTGTGATCTTCTTCGGCTTCCTTTTGGGCAGCAAGCATATCCTTTCTATCTCAAACAAGTTTTGTTATATCAAACTCATTTCCATCATTTTTGTCCTGAGTGACTGGTGTATATAACTTTGGTTTATATTGGAAAATAGAGAATGAATTGTCGAGATTGAGTGAGGAGTATGTTGGGTCCAGCTGAACTGAGGTACTCTAAGAGAGAGAGGTGGTCTCCTCCTCTTGTTCAAAGTTGTATCTTAGTTGTAGGATCTGATCATGAGTGGAGTCCATTTCCTTCTATTGCTGGTCAAAGAACTGGAATAGGTTCTCCCTTATCGGACACTTTTCAAGCCGGATGATATATAGTCATTGTTGCGGTGCTTGAATAAGATGAGCATTTTGGTAAGATGTGTCTACCATCCTAACCTTGCTCCTAGGTTGGTTTTAGATTGAGTGATACTGCTGATGGAGTGATATTCTTTCTGCAGCATTTAGTTATTTATGATGTAATCCACTGACTGGCCGGTGAAGCTTATCCTCCCTGTTTATTTTTGGTCTGGTTTTTCCTGGGTGATAGGATAACTTTTGGTGGCATATCTGGAACTTGACTTAGGTTATCCTTTTCAATCAATTTGTGTAAGGAAAGATTACTTTTATAATTGGAGCTTGTGGGGGATATTATGGACAGTAGTGGCACAGGATCTTTTGTGGTGGTGTCAAGTTTGGGTGGAGTAGTTGAGGTGGAAAGGTTTTGAGGTGTATATGAAATTAGGAATTCGTATTTGCCTGGACGACTCAGAGAACCAATAAATGGATCTCCTTTATCATATCTTTTCTTAAGTTCCCTTTCACTTTTTCCTTCTTTTCTGCTCCGTGATGGAGTGTCATCATCGCTTGCTTCTTCTTCTTGACATCCTTCACAGTCTCAGTAGAGGTTCCATGGAATACATCCGTCATGGAACCAATTTGCAGCACATCTGTCATGGTCAAACTGTTGTATCCAATCTTGGCCAATCCTGGTAGAACTGACAAACACACAGTGTCTGGGTCTATATCATCTGAATGATTTATAGGTACTTTAGGCATGTGGACTGACAGAACTATATTGGTAGATTGATTGGACTCTGTCAGATATGTGTTACTATGAACTTATTCAGTGCATGCTTCATCGTGTAAGAGAGGTTGAGGATGGTGTCTCAACTCCTCATACTTGGTGATCTAAGTCTCAGGAATAAGCCGTTAAAGTTTATCCCTAGGCATCTGTCTCAATCAATTTATTTGTGCATGCTGCAAATTTGGTAGCTTGGCTCTATTTGGTTCCAAAGCCTATACCAAAAGGTTCTATTTTGATTTCTCGTCCACCTATGTTGGAGTTTGTATGATTTGCCCCTACACGGTCAACTTATCATTGTTAATTATCTCTATACTATCATGGGGTATCATATGGCCAATGATTGAAACAAAGAAAGGGGACTGGTACTCTGCCTACTTATCCTCAACAAGTCTTCATGGCATCCAAGGATACAAGGTATTTATCACAATTGCCATGATGCTTGGTGATGGTCTTTTCTATTTTGCCTACATGTTTGTGGTCACAATCTTAAATTTTGCAAAGAGCACAAGTAGTGCCCAGAATGATTGTTTAGAAGAAGATGACTGTTATAGAATGAATATAGACTTAATTCCTAGTAATGTACATAGCCTTATTTAGGTAGTAGATTTGTAAGAATCATCTTTTATTTCTTTTCTCCAGTTAGTTTGTCTCTTTCTTAAGTTAGCACACAATCTATTGTACTTATACATTGCTTTTATATTAGAATGATAGAACTTCTTCTTCCATCTAAGGACATGGTATCAGAGCTTATAGGCTCAATTCATATTCAGAAATTGGGAATTGGGAACTCTTCCCTTGAGATTTGAACTCATCATTTGGGTCACATCTACGGAGTGACTATTTTGTCTCACCACTATCATAGGAGGAAGTAGAATAGTATATTCAGCTGGGAGAACCTTCACCAACTTTAGGGTGGGCAGGTAGTGTGTCAAATGCGCCATCACTATCTCTCACGCTCTAGCACGTGACTTGGCAGAACTGATCGTGTATTTCACTTTTGGTGTTGCCTTATCAATTTCACTCCTGCAAATTAAATTTGGTGTTCAGCTTTTGTGCTTTTGTGGTTGCCCATTGTTATTGGATCAGTGGGTTGCTTGTGGTGGTCATCCCTAGTTTCATTGTTCTTTGTTAGTTTACTGATTCACATCTGTGACTCTAGGCTACACTATCTATTGGAAAATTTCCAATTTTATTTTATTTAATTCAAGTTGTGATGTTGAAGGTCTACTAAACATTGACTTGGCCCATTTGTGATTGGGTTATCTGTGGAGAAATTTGCTTAACAAAAAAAAGCTAATGGGACCCACTTCAGCGAATGCATTTTCGGAGTCAGATAAGACATGTATTTTTACTTCTTCAAATGGATGGGTGATTGACTTAGGTGCCACAAATCATATGACAGGTAGCTCTAATATTTTTTCTAGCTTTCAACTACATAATGCACCATCACTAGTTACTGTAGTTGATGGTTTAACTTGCGATATTGTTGGATTTGGGACTGTTAAAGCAATCTCCTCTGTTATCCTGTCAACAGTGTTAAGTTTACTAATGTTGACCTTTAATTTGATTTCTGTTAGCAAAGTTACTATAGATTTAAATTGTTAAATCTCATTTTTTTTTTGGATTATTGTTTGTTTCGTGATCTTACGACAAACCAAGTTATTGGTAAAGGATATGTATCTGATGATCTTTACATCCTTGATGATTGGGAGCCTCAGCTTGTTTTCTACTCTAGTGTGGTGTTCCTATTTGAAGCACATTATCGATTGGGACATCCTTCTCTATCCTTGTTGAAGAAGCTTTGTCCTCAGTTTCAGAATATTCCTTCATTGGAATGTGAGTTATGTCGATGTGCAGAACATCATCGCACCTCAATGGTTTCGAAGATTAATAAGCGAGTTGAGTCAACTTTTTAATTAGTTCATTCTGATGTTCGGTGACCATGTCCTGTCGTCTCCAAAACTGGGCATGAGTATTTTGTCACTTTTGTGGATGATTTCTCTCGGATGACTTATATATATTTTATAAAGAGCCACTCAAAAGTGTTTACCTATTTTTGTGCCTTTTGTGCTGAAGTTAAACCTCAATTCAATACTTTTGTACATATTTTAAGGAGTGACAATGCTAAAGATTATATGTCAGAATCATTTCAGTCATATATGAGACAAAATGGTATTCTCTACCAGTCTTCTTGTGTTGATATACCCTCTCAAAATAGAGTTGTTGAGGGGAAGAATAGACACCTACTTGAGACAACTCAGGAACTTTTATTTCAAATGAAGGCTCCTAAGCATTTTTGGGGGAATATAGTTTCTATGGCTTAATTTCTAATAAATCACATGCCATCTACTATGCTTGTTGGTAATATACCTTACAAAGTTCTCTTTCCAAACAAGTCACTATTTTCAGTGGAACCTAAGGTGTTTGGAAGTACATGTTATGCTCGAGATGTCAGGTCATCTGTTTCTAAGTTGGATCTCAAGGCATTTAAAGTGTATTTTCTTGTCTATTAAGGATATTGATGTTATTATGTAGAACTTGGTAGATATCTTATATCAACTGATGTAGTATTTTCAGAGACTATACTATTTTTCTATGCACCTCCTATTTCTATAAGTCAGGGGGATGAAGATGAGTGGTTGGTCTATTAGGTTACTTATTCTACGACAAAACAATCTAATGATATGGCTCTCCCATCTCCTAGTTTTTCTATTGAGCAGGAATCAACTATTATGCCCTCAACAACTCCAGTAAACCACCAATTGTTCATGTTTACTCAAGGAGGCAAGAGACCGAGGATACATGTCCATCACCAGTTACTTTATCATCAGATCTTGATCTCCCTATTGCTCTTTGTAAAGGTACTTGGAGTTGTAAACCCGTATATTCCATAGCTAATTTGATTCCTATGACCATTTATCATCTGCGTCTAGATCCTTGATTGTTTCTCTAGAATTTGTTTCTACACCTAAAACAGTGAGAGAGGCTTTGAATCATCTTGGATGGTCTGATGTGATGCTTGATGAAATCAATGCCTTAGAGGAAAATCGTACATGGGATTTGGGGGATTTACCCAATGGAAAGAAACCAGTGGGATGTAAGTGGGTGTTCACAGCTAAAGTTAATCCAGATGGTTCAGTAGCAAGTCTTAAGGCCAGGCTTGTCACCAAAGGGCATGCTCAGACATATGGAGTAGATTATTAAGACACCTTTTCTCCAGTTTCTAAATTTACTTCTATTCGCTTATTCATTTCAGTAGTTGCTTCAAATAATTGGCCATTACACCAGTTGGACATCAAGAATGCTTTCCTTCATGGTGATCTTCAAGAGGGAGTATATATGGAGCAATGACCTGGTTTTGTTGCTTAGGGGGATTATGGAAAAGTCTGTCTTTTGAGAAGTCCTTGTATGGCTTGAAGCAAAGTCCTTGGGCTTGGTTTGGCATATTTAATGAAGTCGTTCAAGAGTTTGGGTTAAAAATGAGCAAATGTGATCACTCAGTTTTCTATCGGCAATCAGTAGTTGGCACTATCCTTCTTGTTGTGTATATTGATGATATTGTCATTACAGGAAGTGATTATAGTGGGATCTCTTCCATTAAGTGTTTCCTGCATACTAAGTTTCGTACGAAAGACTTAGGACAGTTAAGATACTTTTTGGGAGTAAAAGTAAATAGAAGCAAGAAGGGAATTTTTTCTATGTCAGAGAAAGTATATTCTTGAGCTACTTGCAGGCACCGAAGAGTTGGTAGAAAAACCTTGCAGTACTCCAATGCTTCCCAATGTGCACCTTGTGAAAGATGATAGTTATCCTTTTGATGATCCGGAGAAATACAGAAGGCTATTTAGAAATTAAACTACCTTACTATGACTCGTCCGGATATTGCTTTTGCAGTAAGTGTAGTTAGCCAGTTCATGTCTGCCCCTACGATTAAACATTGGGAAGATTTGACACAATTTGTAAGTTACTTGAAAGGTGCCCCTGGACTTGGCATATTGTATAGCAATCATGGTCATACCCATGTTGAGTGTTTTGCAGATGCAGACTATGCTAGATCCAAAATTGATAGGAGATCGACTACAGGCTATTGTGTCTTTGTTGGAGGGAACCTAGTTTCATGGAGGAGTAAGAAGCAAAGTGTTGTATCTAGATCCAGTGCAGAAGCTGAATAAGAGCTATGTCATAGTCTACGCGTGAGATCATGTAGATACATCATATTTTAATAGAAATTGGCCTAAAGCATCATACACCAACAAAAATTTTCTTTGATAATCAAGTTGTTCTTTATATAACCTCAAGTATGGTATATCATGAAAGAACTAGACCTATTGATGTTGATTGTCATTTTATTTGTTAGAAAATTTAGGAGAACTTGACTTCCACTGGCTATGTGAAGACAAGAGAGCAATTGGTTGATTTGCTCAATAAGGTGTTACATGGAACTTGGGTTGATTACTTTTGTAACAAGTTGGGCATGACCAATATATCTATGCTCCAACTTGAGGGGGAGTGTTATAGAATGAATAAAGACTTAATTCCTAGTAATAGGCATAGCCTTATTTAGGTAGTGGATTTGTAGGAATCATATTTTATTTCTTTCCTAAGTTAGCACACAATCTATTATATTTATACATTACTTTTCTATTAGAATGATACAACTTCTTCCATCTGATTACAATGACAACAAGATAAGAAATAACTACTTCTTGAAGGACCACATTCCCAATTGGGTAGCCGCCGGGGGATACACTGGTATTGCAGTCATATCTATCATTGTGGTACCCATGATCTTCCACTCTCTCAAATGGTATCACGTTTTGGTTGCTTATTTAATTGCTTCTATTTTGGCATTCTGCAATTCTTATAGAGCTGGCCTCACTGATTGGTCCCTTGCCTCAAATTATGGAAAAATAGTAATCCTTACATTTAGTTATTGGGTTGGTTTGGAGAATGGTGGAGTGATTGTTGGACTTGCTTTATGTGGTTTGATGATGAGCATACTAGACACAGCTTCTGACTTGATGGAAGATTTCAGGACAGGTTACTTAACTCGTACATCTGCGTATTCCATATTCTTTAGTCAACTCACTGGAACTGCCATATGATGTGTCATAACCCCACTAGTTTTTTGGATCTTCAACAGTGCTTATCACTTAGCTGATCCAGAAGGTTCATACAGTGCACCATATGCTCTCATGTATCGTGGAATCGCACTAGTTGGCATCTAAGGTTTTGGAAGTCTACATAAAAATCGCCTCAACCTCTCTATTTGCTTCCTTCTGGCGGCTATTCTCAGCAACCTAGTGACGTAGCTGCTCAAGAAATTTAAGAGCAAGTATGGAATTTATCGATTCATTCTGAGTCCAATGTCCATGGCCATACCATTTTACCTTGGAGGCTACTTTGACATTGACATGTGTCTGGGCTCATTAATCCTATTCGGTAGGCAGATGTATAACAAGCAGAAAGCAAAAGATTTTGGACCAGCAGTGGCTTCTGGTCTAATATGTGGTGACTCCTTATGGGGAATTGCAGCATCTGTTCTTGGTCTAGCTGGTGTCAAAGCTCCCTTTTGCATGAAATTTTAGTCACACAAAAGTTGTACACAACACTTTGAAGAGTCTTTTGATTGTCTTTAACAGTCCAAGTTAGGTCTTTTTAGCTTTAACATATTATTTAGTGGCATTCAGACAAGTTTGTTTTCTATATGTTCATGTTGTTTTCAAATTTATAGATGTATTTTAATAGAAATTTTCTTCCAGTTCTACTGAACCTCCAATAAAGTAGAACCTTTAATCTGCAACATATACTTCGGTGTACTTTATTCCTGCCTTTCGATGAAACATCTCACAATCTGAATGAAAAAAAAGCATAAATGGAGAACAATACAAATATACATGTTTAGTGCAAGAATTTTAATTGTAAAGCATGTTTAGTCACACAATTCTTGCACAGACAGCTGTTTTCTAACTCTGTAGCTGTAATGATAAAGACTACTCTAGTATTATCTATTCATATGAGAAAATTCAAAAAATACTCCTAGAATGTCGATTTGAACTTTTGATCCAAAGTTACTTTTAAACCCATTCTGCCACCATGCTAGAGTATGTTGGCCATGATTGTTGAAAAGAAAGAAGGAACTACATATATACAAGGTATAGTAGTAATACTGTTAATGGTTCACCCTTCTTGGGAAGGCTGTACGGGGTTAGCCTAAGAGTATCTTCGAATTGATTTTGTTGAGAATATAATTAAATAAATATAAGTATGTTCTCTCTAAGAGGTTAAAATTTTTGATGAGATGGCCGCGCAATTCAACACTTTTAGCCCAACAGAATCTTCCCTCACATACAGAAGTTTGTTGTTCGACTATCTGTACAGTACAATTCTTCTAATGAAGCTAATTCAATTGAGCTCCTGTCCTCAACCAGAAACAAAATTGTGATCTTTATATTATTTTGCAGGTTTGTGAAAAAAAAATCAAATGAGCTCCGTGTCCTGAACCACTATTTTCATTTTATAGGTTGATGCAGCTTGAATTACAAATGGTAGAGCTCCCTTCATGAATGGTCTAGGTCTGGAAAATGTCTGTCTGTCTCATAAAAATTATATACAATAGTCTACATCTATACTAGTGCTGATTAAGGGTCTAGGATTTTGAGCATTTTAATGGTAAACTTTTGCAGATTAACTTGTGGACACAATGAGGTTTTATTCTTGTTGTTGAGTGTATGCTAGTTGTTAATGCTAATGGAAATTTGGTCAGTTGGAACACTCTGATATTGTCGATATGCTTTTAGATGATTGATAATGTTGTTCTTATAATACTTTATTGCATTGGTGATGCAAATGGTAAAACGATGCTTGCTCATGTTGCCAATGCTCAGGGAATATCTGGTGTGTAGTGAATTTGGTTACTAACATGACTATACAACTCAAACGTTTTCCTTTGTAACCGATATCATATTACAACTCAATATGACCTTTTCTTATGAAATGGTTGTCGAACAAGTCTCTGGAAGAGACCACGTGCTTAACCATTTGAGTATCTCAAATTGTTTTACTCATCCTGAAATCATCATGGTTGGGTTGACAGAGGTGAAAACTGAACTTATTTCTCGACGGCTCTGCAATAACAATTTTACTGTTGTTTCACTAAGGTTGTGCAGTGCAAGTATTACATGTACAATTCCTATCCTTATTCTGCATCACTTACCTAAAAAAAAATTTCTCTTGTGAGTTAGCTCATTGCATCGACATTTAATATATTCTCAGACCACTTAGATTTGGTCGTCTCCTTGTTGATAATGCTCTCATTTTGTTCAAGTTTCCTTGCGGAATTGCCTTCATACTTTTTATTCTATTTTGCATTAATCCACATTGTTAGTGTGAACATTTTAATATTTGTGTACTATTAATTTTTCTCACAATGTCGTAGGCTTAATTGTCATTTTACCTCAGTGAATGCTGCGGGATAGGTTTAAACTTATGTAGTGTAGGACGGGTTGAAGTAACTATTTTTTAAACTAATGCGGTGCGATGCGGGTTGTTAGTTCAAATCTTTGTAATTAGTAAAGATCAAAGAGATAAACCTTTTATATCAAACATTAATGTTAATTTTATTTTTTTCTAAAATTTAAACTCGACATGACCAGTAAATTGTTAGTTGTTGAAATGTTAATTAGAAACTTTTAATTAATGATTAAGAAATATTGTTGAAATGTCAATTAAAAATAGTTAATTAGTTATTAAGATGTTGATTAGCAAAAAATTAAAAAAAATAATTTATTTTTCATATTAAATTTAATTACAAAATAAAACAACTTAAAAATTTAAGTGGGGTAGGTTTATATGGGGTGGGGCGGGATGAAAATAAAAAAAAATCATTATGCAGGGCAAGGTGAGGTGATTTAAAAAATTTGTGGGTTGAGTTCAACCCGCCCCGCCTCATTGCCATCCATACATTTTGCCTTAGTGAATGCTGCACAAACGTTGGGAGTAATGTGTCACATTTCCTCTATTATTTGTTGGTGGACAGGTACTCCTACGAGTGTCAAAATGAGCTCAAATATAGGTAAACTTGCCCAAAATTTTATGGAGTGGACTCAAGATAATTTTGATTGGGTTTATTCTCAACTCATTCAAGCCTTAACCCATATCAAAAGAATTTTCAATTGAGCGCAATTTAATCTCCAATTTCAACCTGTTCTAAGGTTCTTTATTTGCATTAATGCAATGTAAATTTTCTCTCTCTTTTATATTTTCTATCATTTATCTATTAATTTGTAACTTTTTACTTTTATATTTTGAGTTGAAATTCAAATTGTGATTATAAAAAATAAATAAAAATATGTTAGAATTATTGAGATTGAGCGAGTCATGACCCAACTCTAATATAAACCCTTTTGAGCCCAAAGTAAGTTTGGATGGATCATAACTCATCTTAATTTCTATTTCAACTCATTCTAATGTTCTTAGTGTTAATCCAACCCATCCTTTTGACACCCCTTGTTACTCCATCTTTACTTTATTTGGAGTAAATGCTTTATATGTTACAAAAACTTTTGGCAGCATGTCCTAAAGCCATTGATGGCTTTGTCATCCCTTTTTTTTTATTGTCATCCCTTTTTTTATTTCACTATTTATTCCTCCATTACACTTTGTAAGTCTAGAGGTGGCAAAATAGATAAGTTATATGAATATCTATCCATATTTATCCATTTTACATGAGTTGGGTAAGTGGTAACTAGCCCATTTAAAGTGGATAAAAAATGGATAAAACTTATATTACCCATTTAAAAATGGATAATTTAATGGATAATATGAATAGAAGAGACTTATTCATAAAGGAATGAAAAATGGCATTATTATTTTTTGGGGGCATATAGACAGTTGAGAGAGGGTGTGGAGGGGGTGCTGGTAGGAGTCCGGTGATTAAAATTTTTATTTCTTTTTAAATTATATTTTTTAGAACAAATTAAAATATTTTACAAATTTTTTTTGGGAGAGGGAAGGAGCTCGGCAAGGGGGTAAGGGTAAAAGAAGTTTAAGAAATTTTTTTAAAAATTATTTCTTTTACATTTTTTTGGGTCAGGGGGTGCGGTGCGTGGCTGGTAGGTGTTGGGAGTAAAAACAAATTAAGAATTTAATTAAAGAAAAACAAATTATATTTTAAAA
>JAOTQJ010002983.1:0-18797 GCA_025642045.1 Solanum sejunctum | reverse complement strand
CACAACCTTTAATTAACATAAACAAAGATAAAAATTAACATACCTTTCAATCCTTCACTACACCCAAATCCTTCGTACTGCTAAACTACGCATTTTCTTGACCAACCAATGCCACCACGCTACTTAGGGGCTTCAATATACCAAGCTTGAAGCGTAAAATAATCAAAAACACGAAAAATCAGAATTTTTTTGAAGTTCACTGTAGCAACCCGAGGCTTCAATATTTTGTTTGATCAAATTTTTCTAAGTATGGAACTTGTTGATCTTGTATAATATAGATGCTTGTATATATAGACAACAAGTATACCACTTAGACCAACCAAGAGAGTAGATATACACAACCACAATTTATACTTGAGAACCAAACTTAAAAGAAATTTTGTATTAGGTCCCAAACTTTATTAAATCGAACCAATTATGGACTTTTGCGGTTTAAGTTAAGTTACGGGTTCTAATACTCAATCTATGAAAAAAATATTGATTATCGATATAAATTATGTTGGCCAAACTCAAGTCTCAATATTTCTACTTTTCAAGTTTAGGGTTAAGCCCTAATACCCCTTACCTTAGACTATAAATTAAATATAAAGGTATTGTTAATCTCATTGTTAAACTTAATTGGTCGAAATTCTATTAAATATGCATTTAACTAACAAGAGCACACAATAAACAAGAATATACCTGCACTTTATCACCCGAAACAATGGTACACAGATCAAGTCAATTCTGTATATGAATTTCCTGAATCACCTTGTGAGTTGTGTGTTTTCTTCAAAGAGAAAAGAATGAAAGAACAATTTTTTTCTGTCTCTTTTTTGTGCACAGGTCAGAAGTAGAAAAATAGTATGCTACTTCTTTTCTTGAAAAAAATATAAGGGTTATTACAAACATAATTAAATTCACATTTAAAATTATAATATAAATCACTTATGCATAAACAAACCTTAAAAAGGGACATGCATATTCATAATTCCATAAACCTAATGTAATCATCATATTATAGTTTAAATCAACTTAAAATGATCAAAGAAGTGTATCTCATACATTAATTGAATTTAATAAGCAAGCCAATTGAAAACTCAACTTTAAAATAAGTAAAATTCATGAAAAAGTGCTACAAATATTTTGGGTCTCTTTGGTTGAAAGAAACCAAATATAGAATCCACATACCTAGACCCAATGAAGAAATCCCAAGAGAAATTTGAAGAAGAATGGTGTTTGCCTTGATCCCCAAGCTTGAATTCCACAAGAGTTCTTGAGACGAGTGTGAGAGTGTTTTCTCAAATGTGAGGACTGATTTTGAATGTTAGGAATAAGGCTTAGGTTATTAGGAAACCTTAAGATAGCATCGAAAGACCCAAAGTCATTAGAATAAATTAAATTTATGAAAACACCATTAAAAAGTTAGATGAAAAAATTACTTGTCGTCGCCTTACTGGAGGGTACACGGCCCTTGCGGCTCATCATGGTCCGTGTATCTAGCCGTGCCTCCTCATTTAGCCAAAATTTTGAAGTTGGAACCTTGAATAAACACTTGGAAAAATTTTTAGGAAAATGTCACAGACTTAGACTTCCACTAAGACTTCAGTGCGACACTTGACGACTTGCTCACGATTCTTTCATGATCTTGCAAGCTCAAGTAAGCATTTTCAACTAAGATCGCTAGGGGAATTCTATATAAAGAAGATAAGAGAGCATTAGAAAGAAGAATCTTTAGAACATTTGGAAGATTGCTACAACTTTCTTGGATGGTTTGTACAAATGAGTGGCCCTCCTATTTATAATACTAACTAGGGGCCAAAGTATAATTAATAATTTCTTACAAGTCCCTAACTTATATACAATTTTAGTCCCATCCCTAGAATCTTCCATAATACTCTAGAGAGAACTAAAGACTATAATATTTTTTTTTACAATTCTAGAATCTTCCATGACTACATTCTTCTACATTTCTCTAAGATATCTCAAGTTTCTTCTACAATATTCTAGAGTCTTCTAGGAGCTTCAAGTTTTGTCCATAATGTTCTAGAGTCTTCTAAAAACCCCTCTAAGACTCTAATTTCTTATCCTTGACTCTATATTTTCCCCTCATTTTTAAGAACAATTGGTGGGCCATCATACTCTCCCCCACCTGATGTTGCCATATACTCGGCACAATGCTACTGTAGAATTCCCCATCTCCACCTTCGGACTGCCATAAGTCTTTATATCATTCCCTTGTGGTCTTCTCTAGAGTTTGCCCCCTTTCAATACTTGAGGAGTAATGATGTAGTTGGCTATCCTTGCTCCCTCTTGGCTTCCTTCAATGGCTTCTCCTCATACTACTTTTCCTCTTAGTAGGTGTGGAACATGACAATGGCTTTTTACAATGGAAACCCTTCACAAGCCATAAGGCTGACAGTTGACCTTGTCCCTATGCCTTAGGCATCTTGACTAAGGACACCATGTAGGATCCTCCTTGCTCTATGATCACGAGTTGCTGGAGCTAGGGATCGATCACACATGGCATTTCTAAAAATATTCCTGCCAAAGAATGATGTTAAAGAGATCTATCAGGGAAATATGGAAGTTGTTCTAGATGTAACTCGTCCAACGTTGTATCGACTCTCTGAGCAACTCAACACATAAGAGTCATTTGTCACATTTACCATACTAGGTTGAGCATTACTTGGGTTATATTTTACCACAAACATTGTTGTTGCAGACTTAGTCACGATTTTAGCCTCTGGACTTATGTCAATAATGGCACAAGAGAGTCGTTCAGTGATTGTCATATCAACATATTGCATATGATAGACCTTCGACTTCCCTAGTTGCCATGTGATAGCTTTGCATAGCCCAATCATATGTACTCGAGCAGTGCCTGAATCTTCCCCCGATTTGGGTGCCTCCTTATGTGACTTTTCCTCATTTCATTCCTACAGTATGGGACCAAGGCTCTTTAGTTCAGGGCACTTCTTGTAAGTAAATGACCTCCCACATATGTAGCACTTAAGCTCTTTCTCGGGTTATGCCTTGCCCTTTCCGCTGCTTTGTCGTCCGTACCTCCTATTATCAGACCTACTGGTGTCATGATACTTGGGATGTAGCTACCGGCCCTTAAATTTTCCACCTATCTCCCCCACCTTGGTCATGACTACCATTCGAGTCTTCTCCCTAGTCTTTATCTTGTCTCTCATGTTAAGAGCCTGTCAAATCCTTTGCTTGTGTGATGGCCTCGTCAATGGTCCTAACGTTTTGGCACTACAGCTCTGTCTTGGCCCATTTCTGTAGGCTATCCATGAGGTGGAAAATCATTTTATCATCAGTGAGGTTGAGGATCTGGATTATGATGGTAGTAAACTCCTTTGTGTAGGCCCTTGTGCTACCCATGTACCTCAACTCCTTGAACTTTGATTTCAACTAATAGATGATGTTGTTTGGGAAAAAGGACTTTTTGAACTCAACCTTGAAATGCTTCGATGTATCGATGGTGCATTTCCCCTTCCCTATTTCTGACTCCTTTCTTCTCCACCACAGCATGCCCATCTCCTTAAAATACAGCATAGTTGAGTTGACCTTCATCACATTTCTCCTTACCTTGTTACACTTGAAGTAATTCTCCATGTACCATAAAAAGTTTTCCACCTCTTGCGTTTCATGGATGCCTTTGAAGATTGGTGGATTAGGAGCCTCAATCTTGGCCTCCCTTTCTCTAGCAATCCCAATGCATCTCTCGTCAGCAATGCCTTCCTCAAGTGTCCTCGGCCTTTCCCTCAAAGCCCATGGTGGCACCCATAGTACTCATGGTGGCGCTGATGGCCTCCATCTTGCTCAGTGCCTCCAGGAGTTGGCACTCTAAGGAAATAATGGTCTCCCTCAGCTCATACTCTACCACTTGAAGTCCGCCCAATGTTTTTCAGATGCTACCATTTTCTTGAAGGGCAAACTCCTCCAAGATCTGAAACTTGCCATTGAACTGACTCAAGCACTTGCCTAAGAACTCCACCGCTTGCCTCGTAGCATCCACCCTTGTGACCCATCCTTGGTCAAGTGTAACGTTGGTGGATCTTCGCCTCGCTCATCGTCACTCAACTCAGCGGTCGAGAATGAGTGGGTTGTTATGGCTTCACTTGGAATTAATTCGACCGACACCTCCTCAATCTTTATGGAGATTTTCTTCCCCTTTCATTTCTTGCCAACATCCAGCATAACATTGGTGGTGTTGGTACCGCTGATATCTCTTTCACTTGCCATGCTTCCCTTAGTTCAAACCTGCTCTGATACAACTTTGTCACGGACTTAGACTTTGACTAACACTTCTGTGCGGCACTTGACAACTCGCTCATGATTCTTTCACTATCTTGAAAGCTCAAGTAAGCCTTTTCAACCAAGATAGATAAGGAAACGCTAGATTAAGAAGATAAGAGAGCTTTAGAAAGCTCTTTAGAACACTTGGAAGATTAATATAACTTTCTTGGATGGTTTTTACAAATGTATGGCCCTCCTATTTATAATACTAACTAGGGGCCAAAGTGTAAGTAATAGTCCCTCACTTATATACACTTTGCTCCCCTCCCTAGAATCTTCCATAACATTATAGAGAGAACTAAAGACTACAAGATATTTTTATACAATTCTAGAATCTTCCATGACTACATTTTTCTATATTTCTCTAAGATTTCTCAAGATTCTCCTACAATATTCTAGATTCTTCTACGAGCTTCAAAGTTTGTCCATAATGTTCTAGAGTCTTCCAGAAACCTATCCAAGACTCTAATTCCCTCTCTTTGACTCAAGATTCTTCAGTTATTTTTAAGAAAAAGTGGCGGTCTATCACACAAAGTTTACACGGAGGGCTCCATGGGCCGTTTAGAGTCACACGATCTGTGTGACTGCCCGTACTCCATCACTTGGAGAAATTATTGGTGGAAAGAGAGCCATACGGCTGGCCATATGACAAGTGGTAAGCCATACAGCTAGTGAGCCTAGTCGTACCCTATTAGTTAGTCCCAAATTACATTGGTTCAAGCTCAAGGCCATGCACATGGGTTGTACAAGTGTCCGTATGAAGGTACTAAGTTACAAGACGTGATTCCACACTTTAAATATAATTTTGGGAAGAAATTTCATGAAAGCCCACCCCCACGGTTCGTGAGATTCCACACGGCCCGTATGGGTGCCTGTGTGGGTTACCTTAGAAAAATGGAGGCAATATAGCACATGAGGGCTTTATAAAAATGGGCATAACTTCTTCATTCGAACTCCAAATAACCTGAAAATAGATGTGTTTTAAACCTAACTCGAAGAGCTTTAATTTGATAAGTCATGGTATACCAAGTTTGCTGCGTGCTAAGAAATATAACCATTTAAAGTTAACCCCTATATCGGTTCTTCTGAGAAGCTTAGCCAATGGAATTCCTTTGAACTTGGATTGATGTAGGGGACCCATGATGACCCTGAAACATATGAATGATCTTATATTGAAGGCTTGAAAGAGATCTTAACTTAAGTTTGAAGGTTCCATTCTAGTCTCACAACTTGTGGGTATTACACTGGGTCATTACATCATCTCCCCCTTAGTCGTCCTCAAATGTACAAGAACAAGGATTGAAAGGCTTGAATTAGAACATGAAACTTGTAAATCATAAGATATAATGCATAGCTTATTACTAGAAATCATAAAGTCATTAAACCTCATATCAAAACATCATAAGAATAATTTTAATGTACACGTAAACATGTCATGCAATGAGACTCAAGAATAAAAGGAGTAGAACCTCTTAGAAGTGAAGGAACCAAACATCTTAGGTTTGAGTAGATTAGAAAAGATGGGCATATCATTTCATCATGTCTAATTCCGTGTCCCATATAGCACTCTCTACATGTTGGTTCCTCAAAAAAAACCTTTACTGAAGCTACATCCTTGTTACAAAGTTGTTTCACCTGTCTATCGAAAATCTCCACCGAAACCTCTTCATAAGACAAGTTCTCCGCTATAGCAATACCTTCCTAAGGCACAATAATACTAGGATCACTAACCATCTTTCTCAACATAGACACACCGAAGACAAAGTAGATAGAACTCAAATCTAGAGGCAAATCCAACCCACAAACTATAGCCCCAATTCGCACAACAATCTCATAAGGACGTACATACTGGGAACTTAACTTGACCTTATTTCTAAACCACATCACACCTTTCATAAGTGAGACCTATACTTACACCCAATCTTCAACACGAAACTCAAGATCCCCCTTTCTAACTTTCAACTAAAATTTTTGATAACCTCGAGCTACCTTTAACATTTCCTAATCAATTTCACTCTTTCGATAGCCTTCAACACTAAATCCAGGCCCATAGAAGTCATTTCATATAACTTAAGCTAGCCCACCTAATATGCATTCCTTCTGTCATATCAAGCCTCAAACAGTGCTACACCTATGTTAGCATGCATGAAATCTACTATTATAAGAAAACTTAATGAGTGGAAGATGGTCATCCCAATTTCTATTTGAAATGACTTCCAAAGGTGAGAAGTAAGTAGGATACCATGATCTAATATTGTAGACCTACACACACCATGTAACTTACCAACTCTCTAAGATCGTTTTCATCTGGAACACATAACCAATCTTGATACCAAAGTACACCATCTTCCCCTTAGGAGAAAACCTGTATTTTCTTCTCAACAACCAGTCCACCCCAAGAATCACATCAAAGTCAACAATCTCAAGTTCTGCAAGATCACACTGGAATGATTTATATAACACAAAAATAGAATAACCATGATAAAACCTATGTGCAACAACAGATTTAGCCACAGGAGTATAAATTGAAAATGGGCCCCCTCAAGATTTCTGGACTCAAACCAAACTTATCAGCCAATAGAGGAATCATAAAAGGCAAATTTGCACCTGGCTCAAGCAAATAAAATTCAAAGACTTTTAACGTACTGGTGACAACATCTTGGGTCTCCTTAATTTCTTGACGGGTATGAAAAACATAAAACTTGTTATTCCTCGGGGTAACACCTTGTGGAGCTCTTTGCTGGTTTTGCCCACCTTGAGCCACCTGACCTCAACCCCGCGGAGCATTCTTAGGACAATCAGTAATCTTCTTGTCCTTATCACTACATTTATAGCATACATCCGATTGCTTTTGGGAAACACCCAAGTGATTCTTCCTGCATCTGTCACATATGGGAAACCATGGTCCACCCTCCCTGCCCTAGTTCTTTAGGAGGAGGAAAGCTAGCATTATCCATCCAAACATTGGAATCCCCAGTGCTTTAGAAAGAGGCAATCTAGTATTATCCATCCAAACATTGGAACCTTGGCCGCATTGGAAGCGGCCAAAACCACCACCCCAAGAACCGAAGAACTCACCATTGAAACGAGCCCTCTTAGTATCATGTACTCTTCTCTCTTTGAGTTTCTTCCCTTCAATCTATTTGGCATACACCATAAGCCTAGATATATCCATATCTCGAATAAGTATCACAGTACGACATTCTTTCATAAGCAAGTTGGGGATGCCAAAAATGAACTTGTGCATCCTAGCATAAGGGGCAGCCATAAGTGTCCGAGCATACATGGAGAGCTTAGTGTACTTGAGTGCATAATACACTACACTCATAATTTCTTGCTTAAGGTTGATAAATTCAGTCATCTTGGCTTCCTCAAACTCAAGGGGGAAAAACGATAAAAAAACCAAGCTTGAACTCCTCCCAATTAATAGCATTCCCATAAACCCTCTCCAAAGACCATTGGGTGTACCATATTTGATCCACATCTTTCAACTGGTAGGAAGCTAATTCAACTTTCTCCTCGAAAGTGACACCCATAACAATCAATACTTTGGTGAACTCATCAATGAACTCTTGAGCATCCTCATCAACCTTAGACCCAAAAAACTCCTGAGGATTCATCTGGCTGAAATCTCTTACTCTAGAAGCTGGAGTGGGATCTTGAGGAAGGTTTGCCTATCTAGTTTGAGTAGAAACCACCTGGGAAAGCATAACAAAGGTCGTATGGAATTTACCATTAGAGATAGGCTCATCCCTAGGACTTTAAGGTGCTTGACCCTCTTGAATTGGAGTCGGTCTGGGAGCTCTTCCTTGAGGCATCTTCTGTAATGGGGACACCATCAAGATAAAGGATATAAACATACGATTCATGTAATGAAATAAGACATGAAGAAGTAAGACAATTCCTAGAATGTTGTCATAGACTTCCACTCATAGGCATGGTGCACTTCACACCCATGAATAAGACTCTACTTGACCCAGCATGTTGGACTCTGAGGATCATTTACAAACCTATGGCTATGATACCATCTCAGCCAGAACCGAACCTAGGTCTAAGAGTGACAAGTAAATGGTAAGCCAAGAGTTGCCAAACAAGCCTTAATGTACCAAAATTCAGATCATCGATTTGGAAGTGCATTCAAAAGTAAACACATTATTCTAAAGGTTGAAAAAGTAGGACTCGCACTATGGGAACATCTTAGAGAAAGATGTTAGAATGAATTCACATAGCACATAGCATATCATGGCTAGGGGGGATAAGTATGACTCGGGCTAAGGGGGCATTCCATGATGTTGGATCTTTCCATCATAACATATAATCAAACCCCAAGTCTCATCACCAAACCACATAATGATAGCCAAAAGATAACAAGTTATAACATAATTCCCAATCATAACACTTAACATATAACGTAAAGGAGTTTTACAAAGTGTCCAACAATGTCTCTAACACAAGATAGGTCGGGGGCCAAGGCATACCTCGGGCTCACCCTCAAAGTAGAGGATGGTGGATCGTCCTTGGAATATAGGACTCTCCACTACAAACAAACTTAGGATTCGAGAAAAGTATACTATGATGGCTGATCAAAGTCCTAGGTCCTTACATGGTAAGATCATGTAGGCAAGAGTATGCATTAGTACATTTGAATACATGAAGTATGGGTGCTATAATGCATGTAACTTACTTAAACCTACATACTATATTAAATGGAAAGGGCACATAACATAGGAAGAGTCTTATAGCAAGGGATGTCATATAACAAGATACTATGAAGTTCATGATGCATGAAATGCTTGTGGAGTCAATCTTGGTTTACAATGACAAGTAGACCACTCCTTTATTAGTTGTGAAGTCAAAATCGAGATTCCAAGTAGTAGCTTGCTTGGTTTATATGTCAGGGTCTACTCCCACATATATTTGACATATTAGGCAAGTTTGACTATTTTTGTAGATGTTTTAAATTAAGCATTAATCGTACATACCATATTAAGCTTAAGTCTATTGATTATGATTATGCATTTTGAATTATTATGGCTTATATCCTTCATTGCATTGCACCCCACATACTTATTACATTCTAAGTATTAAAGCATACTTTTTTGCCTATCTTATCTAACTATGTAGGGACCAGAGCTCCTATTCTGCCTCTTCCTCCATGTGTCTAGCCAGATCCTTTGAAGACTACTACTGGTAAGTCCTTCATTTAAGGGACAACATCCACTTTACTTTTACGCTTTTGTTAGGACATATCTATTTTACATTTTTGTCTTTTGATGGTATGCCCGGGAGATGTCTTGGTCCCGTCCCACCCATACTAGAGGTGTTGTTGGATATGGATATTTATGTATTTAGTATGACTCATTCTATGTTTATGTAATAGTAGAAGTCTTCCCTTAATCCCTTTTCCCTTCTATGCTTTTGTATGTTGACGATGAGTTTTTTTTTGTATGTCGATGATAAGTTGAAAGTCCTAAGACCCTAAATGCCCCCATAGTGTGAGTTATACTTATCTACCCCTTAGACTTATTTTCTATGTGATTCATGTTTATCCTCTTCCCTACAACATCCCCATAGCGTTATTCCAAAGCCCTGTTTCCTTTAGAAATTATGTTCTATATGTTCATTGCTCTTATATGCTTTTACAAAACCAATGATGTGTTGTGCATGCTTAAGAGGCTTCTTTGGGATCTCTTCAGGATCTTATTCGCTGTGTCACATCTAGGCCCTAAGCTTGGGTCATGACAATAGAGCGAAAAAAAATTTGAAATACTTATATCATCAGGTAAAGAATTTTGCATGTCAAGCTCTACTTAGAGTTAAAACCATGAATATATTACACTTTTCTATTGTGAATGTTATTTCTAGAAGAGTTTCAAATGAGCTACTCTTATTCGAGGATGAGATATGTTAAGCCACAAATTATAGTATAGGACCCCTAGTACAATATTCTCCAATATATCTTTCTTTATTTTTTAGGTGGAGAGGCACCAACGTCTTTAGTTCAAATATAAACTCTCAAAAATAAGGTAATATCATTTTTTTCGCTCCAATAAAGGGAACTTGGTCAGACTTTTATTTCCATTTAGTATCTAATGAGTCGTGAGGAGAAATGAATAAAGAAATAATATTGCAATAAAGAGAAAAGGAGAATGCACAAATTTTAGTTCAATTCAATTATGATAATGTTGATGGACTTACGCTAGAAATGCACAAAGACTTTCTAAGTGCAACTTAACAAAGTTATCGGTACATGATCATGTCGCGAAAAAAACTCTGGGAAGGGAGAACAAAGGAAGAGCAAACAGAAGTCTGGATGAAAATGAAATAAGTATATAAGTTTGCTGAGGGACACAATTGGATGCTGTCCTTATGGTTACGCATTTGGCAAATCTCCTTTGCCAGCAGTGCTCTTTGAGAATTATTTGGGAGTAGCCCCACATTTTAGAGGCAGAACATTGATAACCTGAAAAGTTTAAACAAAGTCCCAACCAATTTCAGGCATATGATTATTGGAGATGGGAGTACAGTGAAAACAAAAGGAAAACACCAATTTCAATTACAAAAGTATCCGCTGATAGTGAAGCAAATCAAGGAGAAAAGAGAGTCATTCTTTTATTATCAGAGCTTTTTTGATATCAGAGATCTTAAGCTTGTAGTCGTCATTTACCAATATATTTTTGAATTTCAGGTCACGGTGAAAGACATTGGCTGCATAATATTCCAACATAGAGGCATTGTTAGTATAGGAAAATTTATCTTGGGTTGGAGTATACCATCCCTTTAGAATGTTGGAAGCTTTAAGTTGAAAGTTGTTTTGAATTTAGGGATAAGAAACTTGCTCACATTAACTTTTCTAAACGAAACATAGTGATTTAAGAATCCAAGTTGTGTACTGATTTTGTCAAACAAAACTAGCAATCCATCATGTACATCTGGAAGAATGAAATACATTGAGAAGCAATGTGTATCTGTAACCTGTTTATAAGGTAGCCTCAACAGTTTAAATCCATTAAATGCTACTAGGTACTTCTTCTTCTTGCTAGTCATTAATGGTGCTTGAATAGACCATCAATTGAGAAGATGGAACTCATCATCTTTGATTCTGAAGTATCGAAATTCTCATTCCATTCTCCTTTACAATAGAGTGCATTAGATGAGATCATTTGTCTTCATTTCTTCACTGCATCACGAGGAAGAATCTCTTGGATGAGATCATTTGTCTTATTTAAGTCCACTGATTGACCTGATCGGCAATATCACCAGCCTTGATCAAATTGGAAAGACATACATGGAATGACAGAATTAGAACATAATACATGCTTCAAACAATAATTCTTTTTTTGATATAGCCAAGAGCGCACATAACTTTTTTACCCCTCTTCTTGCTCGCTTATAAAATTAAACTTTTTATTCCTTTCAACTGAACAAATGCTAATATGAACAGTAATGACATCTTTTAATTAATGCTACTTGAGGCTAAAATTATCATAGGGGACCTCTATCATAATAGTGTGACTCTTTCCGCTCTTTCATAAACAGATTCATCAGTAAATCAAACAAATGATCAATTATGTTTCAACTTCATATTAGTAGTTGTAGTCATTTGTAATCATATGACATGACAATATTTGGAGTCTTATGACGGCAGTAGTATTAGGAGTTATGATAGTTAAAAAGCCAATTGTTGTCGATCAATATGAAAAATAAATACTCGTTCTGTTGACTTTGACAGAGTTTAAGAATGTAAATAAAAAATAAACTTTTGAATTTTTTAGTTTTAACATTGTTTAATAAATGAAAATAACACTCAAAACACACTAAGAATTTGACGACTTGAAACGACCCCAAAAGTGCCCGAAGATATGTCTCGAAAATGCCCGTTATGGTAATTTTCATATATCTCAAAATTTGTGCATTATATCAAAAATTCATCTTCATATGTGTGATCAGGGGAAAAATTGAGTGGGAAATGGACATAACCCCAATTTTGGAGCAACCGTATCAAAAATCAAAATTTCAAAGTTGGCAAAAAACAGTGAGGTTTTGCACCCCTGGTGCAACGCAGTTAGGGCGCAAACCACTATATTTTGTTGCTAGTTTTTGTATCTTCTGTCCAAGGCCTTTAGATCTTAGGCCTAAGCCTTTCTATGTGTATAAACACCTATACTTAGTAATTTTTCAAATCCATATCATTCAAGACATTCCCCAAAACCCTCTCGAACACTTAGCCAATATTTCACCCAAATTCAAATCTAAGGATTTCATTCAAACTTCAAGTTCTCAATCAAATCTTCATCAAGGAAATCTCCATAGTTTGAGGTATGTTAGTTTCAACCATTGGGACATTCACCCATGATACCCAACCTTCCTTTTAACATAAATTACATGTTTCTAAGTTTATTTACTCATGGTTCTTACTTATTATGAATTTGGTTATAAACTATATTGGGGTTTCATAAAATTGTGACTATTTAAGCATTTTTTTGAGCTATCAGTCTATGATCTATTGTGTGATTTGATGAGGGGTTTTGATGTCTCTTTCATAAGGGTATTACCAAAGTTTGGTGGTTGATTTTACATTGATTTTTCTCACATGATTTTGCTCTTGAAATGCATGATTTTGTACTAGTATTACACACTCGCCAATTGTTTGATAAAATGTCCAGTTATGGATTCTTAAGTTATTGAAGGTCTAATGCATGGCATATAAGTTAAGTGACTTTATGATGATGAATTCAATGTATTTATGTCTTGATTTAATGATAAGTATCCATTATGTTGCAAGTTGATCACTTATTTAGGAGGTGTCAAGCCTCAATCACCTTGTCGAGAGGGTGCCGAGCCTCAGTGGCCTTATTGATGGGGTGTAAAGCTTTAATCACCTTGTCGAGGGGTTGTCAAGCTTCGACGGCCTTGTTGAGGTTGTGTCAAGCCTCAATCACCTTGTCGAGTGGGTACTAATCCTCAATCGCCTTGTCGAGGGGGTGTCAAGCCTTAATAACCTTGTCGGGGGTGGTATGCCCGTACTACCTTTATTGAGGGGTATATACCTCAATAACCTTAAAAGGGTGGTATGCCATGGAGTTCGAGTAATAGTTTACTTGGTTTATGATGATGGACTCTTCCTATATATGAGTTATGTTCTATATAAATATGTTTTACTTCAAGCATTGATCACGCATGTCATATTATTATTATACTCACCATTGCCTATGTATATGCATTTTAACTATTATACCTATCTCTTGGTGCACATCATCCCACATACTGTACACTCAAACATACTAATGCAAACTCTATGCCTACATGATGTTTCTTTGTAGGAACTAGAGATTCATTTGATCCTCCTCCTCCTCCATATGTCTAGTACTATCTCTTGAAGTAAGCTTTGGTAAGTCCTCAACTCCGAGGATAATATCTATTGTTTTCATATTATATAAAGACTCTTTTCGTTTGTTGGATGCTTATGACTATGAGGTTGAGCCCGGAAAGTGTCGTGGCCCTCGCTCATTTCTAAGTTTAGAGGTGTTGTTGGACAAGTTATGTAATGATGTTTTGAGCTTTGACTCTTGTATGTTTTTTTAAGCTATAAAAGCCTCTCTTATCCCCTTTAACCTTATTTTATGTTCTCTTGTTGTTGTTTAATTGCTTCTGCAACCAAGGATATGTAATGATATGCTAATAGGCTTATTTGGGGTCCCTTCGGATTTCGCATGTGCTGTATCACGTATAGGCCCTAGGTACAGGTCGTGACAAGAAAGTATCAGAGCATTAGGTTATTAATAGTCCATTGAATCCAACAACTGCGATGATTAAAGTCTTATTCTTGGTTTTGAAGTACGTCACAACTATGAATAGGAAGCTATAAGGCATTTTAGGAAATGTTTCAATTTTTCATGGTCTATATCGTGCCTTAGTTGTAAGGTAAGGCTTTTCCCCTAACAAATGTCATTTGCTCTTCTAGTTGTTGATCATGCCTCTACAAAGAGGAAGGCTAATGAGGGGCCATGCACCAATGGGACAACTGGATTATCTCACCCTTCCATCTTTGATCCAAATCAAATTTCAAAACCAATAAAAGGGCTAGTTCATTAGTTAGATGCTCCTCAAGATGGAGGGCTACCGAGATTGAGTTCTAGAATGCTATAACCATGTTGGCCCATGCTATGCCAATCAAATCAACTAAGGGGCCTAAGCTTCTCATGTTCTCACTCCGGCGTCAAGGGTAAGGGACTTTACTAGAATGAACCCACCGGAGTTCCATGGGTCTACAGTGGATGAGGAACCCCAAGAGTTCATGGATGAGGTGTACAAGGTGTTTACTATCATGGGGGTGACCTACGAGGAGAAAACGGAACTAGTGGCCTACTAACTAAAGGGTGTGGCTCAAATTTGGTTTGTGCAATGGAAGATATAGAGGAGAAATCATGATGCTATTGTTTTGAAAGAGTTTAAAGTGGCATTTCTCAATGGGTTCTTCCCTGTTGAGTTAAGGGAGGCCAAAATGATGGACTTCATGAATTTGAAGCAAGGGTCAAAGATTGTGACAGAGTATGCCCTCAAGTTTAACTAACTCTTCAAATATGCTCCACAATTGGTGGTCGAGCCAAGGTCTAGGATGAATAAGTTTGTGATGGGTGTATCCAATTTGGTAAATGAGGAGTGTCGTGCTACAATGTTGATTAATAATATAGATTTATCTCGGCTAATGACTTATACCAAGCAATTTGAGGAGGATAATCTTAGAAAGAGGAGAAGTCAAGGGTTCAAGAGGGCTCGACTTGATGGAAGCTCCCAAGATCAAGAGTTCAATGATGCTTCAAACAAGGGGTTGGCTATTGATGGGGTGTTTAACTCAAAATGGCAATGATAGGAATACTAATATTAAGTGTCAAAGGTATGAGAGGAGCCATGGTGGCCCATGCATAAGGATGACCAATGCTTGGTATTGTTGTAGTGAAATAGGTCACAAGCTAATTGATTGTCCATATGCTCAAAAAAGGTGTAAAGGTGGTAGACTTCAAGAACAAGGTGGTCATGTTGATCAAGAGGTGCAAGGTGGCAAAGGGGGTGCTCCACAACATAATCGATTCTATGTTCTTCAAGGGAGGCAAGGAGAGGATGAGGTGCCCGATATTTCTGCTAGTATGTTGAGGTTTCCTTTGACATTGAGGTGTGTGCATTGATAGGTTTGAGTACTATTATTTCTCTTATTATTCTTTTTGTTTCTAGTGGGCTTCATGTGTATCTCAAATTGTTATGTGAACTTCTGGTTCCTACCCCCATTTGTAAGTCTAGTATTGCTAGAAAAGTCTACAGAAATTGTCCCATGGACATATTACATTAGGTCTTTCCTTATAATTTTGCTGAATTGGATATGGTGGATTTTGATGTCATTCTTGGGATGGATTGGTTACATGTATATTATGTCTCCATTGATTGTAGATCCCATAGAGTTAGATTCTAATTCCCTAATGAATCTATCCTTGATGAGGGATTGTAAAGTGGCAGTGAAGGGGTAAGTTCATTTCTTGTCTTGAGGTCCAATTGATATCTAAGGGTTGTATTTATCATCTTGTATGAATAGAGATATTAATCCTAAGGTTCTTCCTGCTGAGTCAATTTTGGTCGTCAATGAGTTCTTGATGTCCTTCTGATGTTTTTAATTTGGGGTGGTGTCTTTTGGTTTGGCTAGTGTACCGAATTTCTCTATAGTTATCATGAATAGGATCTTTAAACCCTATCTTGATATGTTTGTGGTGGCCTTTAGTGATGATTTGTTGGTTCATTTTTGAAAGTGGGGAAGAGCTTGTGAATCATTTGAGGGTGATGTTGCGAATTTTGAGGAATAAGAGGTTGCTTGCTAATTATGGGAAGTGGTTATCTTTGGGTAGAAAAAGTGTGGTTGGAGGAGTACACCAGTTGATTAAGTTAGGAATGAGGTTGGGTGAAGTTGAGAATAGAGGTTTTCTCCCAATGAGGAGATGGCATCTTTAGCTAGCAAGGTAGGCTATGTGTGTATAAGGTTGACAATTGGGCCCAAGGGTGAGGGTCCTTATAGGGTGTTGAGGAGAATTGGTAAGGTGGCCTATGAATGGGAGTTGTCCATTGGTATGAATATGGTTTATCCGGTCTTTCATGTATCTATTTTGAGGAGATGGGTTGTTCGCCAAGTGCTATGATATCTTTAGAGATTGTGGATGTTGTGAAGGATGAGTTGACTTATGAGAAGG
Source organism: Solanum sejunctum (assembly GCA_025642045.1). Classification (NCBI taxonomy): domain Eukaryota; kingdom Viridiplantae; phylum Streptophyta; class Magnoliopsida; order Solanales; family Solanaceae; genus Solanum; species Solanum sejunctum. Next base: position 2,274 of record JAOTQJ010002983.1, on the reverse strand, counting down.
TCCGGTGGAGATATTTAATGGATATGGGTAAAGATTGAATAGTGAGGATGTAGTGTTCGTGAGGGTCCTTTGGGAGAATCATCAAGTTGAAGGTGTCTTTTGGGAAGATGGAGCGGGCATAAAGAAGCGAAAAACAGATTCCAAAGTTTTCCAAATCAGGGCATAACCCTGATTTTCGGGCAACTTTATCAAAACTCAAAATTCCAAAGTTGGCAAAAAACAGTGAGATTCGACTCCGCTGGCGAGATGTAGCCAAGCATTGACCACTATATTTTGTTGCTAGATTTTTTTTATCTTCTATCCAAGGCCTTTGGGTCTTGGGGATTAGCCTTCCTATGTTTTTAAACACTTATTCTTAGTCATTTTCAACCCCATATCATTCAAGACATTCCCCAAAACACTCCCTGACACTTAGCCAATATTTCACCCAAATTCAAGTGTCCCAAACTCATTCTGGATCTAAGGATTTCATTGAAGCATTAAGTTCTTAATCAAATCTTCATCAAGGAAATCTCTGAAGTTTAAGGTATGTTGGTTTCAACCATTGGGTCCTTTCGCCCATTGTGCCCAACCTTTCTTTTTACATAAATTGCATGTTTCTAAGTTGATTTACTTATGGATCTTACTTATTATGAATTTGGTTATAAACTATGTCGGGGGTTCATAAAATTGTGATTGTTGAAGCATGTTTTGTGCTATGAATCTATGATCCATTATGTGATTTGATAAGGGATTTTGATGTATCTTGCATAAGGGTATTACCAAGTAAGTGTTGATGGGTGGTTTTACATTGATTTTTCTCACAAGATTTCGTTCTTGAATTGCATGATTTTGTACTATATTACACACCCACAAAGTATTTGATAAAATGTCTGGTTATGGATTTTTTAGTTATTGAAGCTGTAATACATAACATATAAGTTAAGTGACTTTATGATGATGAAAGTAATGTATTAATATGTTAATTTAATGAAAAATATCCATGATGTTTCAAGTTGATCACCTTGTTGAAGGGGGGGGGAGGGGGGGTTAAGCCTGAATCACCTTATTGAGGGGGTGTCAAGCCTTAGTGGTCTTGTTGAGGGGGTGTCAAGTCTATATCTACTTATTTAGGGGATGTCAAGCCTTAATCACCTTGTCGAGAGGGTGCCAAGCCTCTGTGCCCTTGTTGATGGGGTTTCAAGCCTCAATCAACTTGTCGAGGAGGTGCTAAGCCTCAATGGCCTTGTTGAGGAGGTGTCAACCTTCAATCACCTTGTCGGAGGGTGGTGTCACACCCCAAATTGCCGTTAGGGCGGACTGGCACCCGTTGCCAACAGGCTCAGGAGAACCAACCTATATCTATGCGCTTGTATACATGTTATAAGTAACTTTCTATGTTTAGCATGCTTATAGGGAGATAAATGGTAATAACAAGCTAAAAGGAGATGTGTATGACTAGGTCGTTGGGGCCACGATGTCTAAAGTATGATACATGATCACACTTTAATTTACATAGTCTACAAAGCCTCTAGTCAAGAGAAAGTATCCATAAATATTTGAGACAGACGCCATCGCAATTAACTGTATAATGCAAACATATAAACTCGAAATACATACAAAGCTCCGGAACAACCTGGAGCTTGGTAATAGCAGTTGAATGTCCTAAACTCTTATGGGAAGATCTATTAGCACCTGTACCTACAGCATGCAATGCAGGTCCACCTAAAGGGACTCAGTACGAGATAATATACTAAATATGTAAGTCAGAAAATATTGTACATGAAATATAACTCAAATGAAATTATGCACTGATTGCAAATAAGAGACCACCTTTAATTATACTTTGGGATCAAGTACTTTATGTTCTTTGTATTACTTTACCTTTATTGTATCATCTATGCACATCAGGTACAGTAAATGACCAACTGATTAGTGTTGAACTATATTGGGTTCATCCCTCGCTAGGTTCTTCCTTAACCCCTGGGGCTACCCCCCGTAATAAAATATTTCCCTGGCTAGGTGATTCTTCCACCCCCTGGGATATTAGGATCCTCCCTTTGCTAGGTTCTTCCTTAACCCCCTAGGGCTACCACCCATGATAGGATCGTCCCTTTGATAGGAGTAAGGCTATATATATGCAGCATATATAATGTGAGTAATCATACAATACAATATGGAAATGAAAAGAGTATGTTACATAGACAATGAAATGTGTATGAACTGAAGCAACTTATGAACTGTCTTTATCAACAAGAACTCATGTACTTAGTATCATATATGTATGAATATTTG
>JAOTQJ010002982.1:0-56589 GCA_025642045.1 Solanum sejunctum | reverse complement strand
CAATACCATCACAACCTTAACAACATTCACATCTAAAAGTAAGTATCACTTCGATATCAATAACAAATAATCACTATATCACATATAATAAACCTCCATCATTAATTTACAAGTCAAATATCAACATAGGATAATTACCCAATTCAAAATATTATAATTAAAGCCTACATAAATCATTCTCAACACCTCACACAAGAAAGGTTAAGAAATTCACTTGCCTTATATAAAATCTGGAATCACGTAAATTCCGAAGCTTTTCCCTTTCTTTGATACTCTAATTCACCAAAATCTATTCAAATATAGCATTATAATTATATAATGAATCTAACAATGCTAAAATTAATTAATCTGGGTGAAAAAGATAAAATGGTCCAAAACTTTTATCACAAGAGAAATATCATTTAAATCTAAAAATTTATCGATGAAAATGTTTCCCAAGTTATACGAAATTCAACGGCAAAACCAATTCAAAGACGGAGCTAATTGAGAAAGATATCGTATGTTAAAATTTTTTAAATACATTAAAAATACAGCTAATAGATCTGCAATTTTACCTCAAATAAAGCAACAAAGTCAATTTCTAAAACTTCAATGGTGTTCTCCTCAGAAAAATATACAATTTAGCCCTTTGAATCTCTCAAATACGATCAAAATTGAGAGAGAAATCATTGGTTGAAGTTTGGAGAAAGTTTGCGATCTTCTCTTCTGTTTCATGGAGAAAATCCTCAATATTCGCAGTTCTTTTAAAGTGAAAGAACTTGGAAGGACATTGATTGAAAGAATTATCTTTGATTCTTGAATTCTTGACTTAGACTCTTTAGAGTTCTTGATGAAGTACCATAATTCTTGAAGAAGAGTCAAGAAATTCTTTCTTGGGATTCTTGAATTTGTTTTCTTAAATCCCTAGGTTATGATATAAAATCCTATTAGAGCTTCATAAATAAATAAAGAAATTCAGGTTGGGAAGATTCAAATTTACGAAGAATACTTACCTTGAGGAGGAATCTTGGAAGCTAATCCTAACTTGATGATTTTTTTGATTATTCTTGAGCGTTTATGTTTTGGAGAGAAAGGAGAGGGCTTTGATCATGAAACCTGATGTTTTATATGTTTTGGGGACCATAAATAGACTCCCAAAGATTTTAGGATAAGAATACCCACAAATTATAAAGAAAAAACGTCATTAACTCATCCAGTGAGGGTTCGCGATGCGCTACGGGCGCGGACTTTCAGACAGCTCTGAACCTCTTCACTAAAACGGTCATAACTTTCTACTTCAAACTCCGATTAATGCAAAATTAGATGTGTTGGAAAGCTAATTCGAATATATTTGATTTGATATATTATGGGTCATCCAACATATTATAATTTAGGAGATATGGTCATTTGAATTTGATCCTTCTATCGACTCATATGAAAACTTAACTGTTAGAAATTCTTTGAACTTGACTTGATATAAAAGATCCCTTGTGACTCTAAATCACACCTAATATACTTTAAATACGTAGGAATTGATCCTAACACATATATACAACTTACAAGTTATTGGTTCACCTAACCTTTATAAAATCATACATTAGGACTACGACCTCATATCAGCTCAAATTCTACTCTAATATGAATATCTTGACTTTAACATCTATGGTCAATTAAGAATCCTTAATTAAAATTCTATATCATATGAATTATGACTTGGTCTTAGCTTAAAAGAATTGGAGTGTTACACTTCTTTATTTTCTATCTTGACTGTAAGGGTGAGCCCAGTTGCTTTGTCTTGGCCCCCGCTATTATCTATCTAGTAGAGCTGTTGTTGGACATGTTATGTATCTATGATATGAGTTTGACTCTTGTCTATTGATTATGATATTGTGCAAGCTTTACCATTAGCCCTTTTGCCCTATTCTTGCTCTTTAATATTTTTATGTTTCCACGACTAATGATGTGTAGTGACAAGTTAAGAGGCTTGTTTGGGGTTTCCTTGGGTTCCCCATTTGCCATGTCATGTCTAGGCCCTAGGCATGGCTCATGACAAACTTGGTATCAAAGCACTAGGTTGATATATCCTTGGAGTCCAACACACCGTGTCAATTAGAGTCCTATTCATGGTTGTGAAATGCACCATGACTACATGTAGGAGGCTTTGAGACGTTTTAGGAAATGTTTCCCTTCTTCATGGTCCACGACGTAGTATATAACTGTAGTGAGTTTTTTCTCCTACTAATTATTCTTTACTATGCTAGATCATACCAAACACTAGAGGAAGTCGGGCCCAACTCCCGAGGAGCGACCTACCAATGGTGAGCTCCGGGATGCTCTCACTATGCTTGCCCAAGTTGTGGCAAACCAAGTCAATCTAGGGGCCCAAGCCCCTCATACTACCCTGTGAGCTAGGGTAAGGGACTTTATGAGGATGAATCCTTGGGTTTTCTATGGGTAAAATGTGGATGAAGATCCTTAAGAGTTTATTGATGAGGTCTACAAAATCTTGTGTATCATGGGTTTTGAGCCAAATTAAAAGGTGGAGTTGGCAGCGTACCAACTCAAAGGGGTAGCTCAAATATGGTATGATCAATGGAAGGGTGAAAAGGGAATTGGTAATATGGTGCTGTGGGATGAGTTTAAATTGGCTTTTCTTAATGGGTTTTTCCTTCTTAAGCTTAGGGAAGCAAAGTTGGTAGAGTTTAAACTTGAAACAAGGTGTTATGAGTGTGAGGGAGTATGCCCTCAAGTTTAATCAACTTTCAAAGTTTGCTCCTCATTTGTTGGCTGATCCTAGATCTAGGATGATGGGGGTCTCCAACTTGGTAAGTGAAAAATGCCGGTTCGCCATGCTAATTAGTAACATGGACTTTTCTCGATTGATGACCTACGCCAAGCAAATGGAGGAGGAGAAATTGAGGAAGAGAAGGGGCAATGAGGCCAAGAGGGCCCGATTTGATGGTACATTCCAAAAGGGTGCTAAACTTTGTCAAGGCCAAGGGCCTTTTCATGCTACTAATAGGGGATTTGCCAATGACATCCCTAGGCCTCAAGGTGTTTGTGGGCTGGCTCCTATTGATGTGTTCCCTAAATGTGGAATGAGCCAGGAAAGCCCATGTTTGAAGGGTTCTAATGCATGCTATAAAAGTGGGGAGCTTGGTCACAAGAAGATAGATTATCCAAGAAATCGCAGCAAGGGCCAAGGTGTAAATGTGGTCCCATTGGATAGAGGTTGTCCTCAAGGTGATACCCTAAGGCTCAATCGGTTTTATGCACTATATGGGAGGCAAGGGGTTGGTGAAGTCCCCAATGTTGCTACTGCTACATTGAAAATCTTTGACTTTGATGTATATGATTTAATTGATTCGGGTGCTACTCTTTCCTTTGTTACCCCATTTGTTGCTAAAACGTTCCATGTTGACCCTGAGTTGTTGCATGAATCATATGAAGGGTCTACTCCTATTGGTGCCTCTATTGTTGTTAGGAAAGTTTATAGGAGTTTTCCTATTTGCATTTTGCATAAGTTGTTGCCTTGTGATCTTGTTGAATTAGACATGGAAGATTTTCATGTCCTTCTTGGGATGGATTGGTTGCATGCTTACTATGCTTCTATTGATTGTAGAACTCGTAGGGTTAAGTTTCAATTTCCTAGTGAACTCGTCCTTGAGTGGGAAGGTCATGATGGGGTGGTCAAGGGTAGATTCATTTCATGCATTAAAGCCCATTAGTTTATTTCTAAAGGGTGTTTGTATCATCTTGTGAGGGTTAAAGATGTGGAGTCCAAAGTCCCTTCAATTGAGTCGGTTCCAGTTATAAATGAGTTTCTTGATGTCTTCCCAAATGATCTTCAAGGTGTTCCTCCCAAAAGGGAGATAGATTTTGGCATAGATCTCCTTCTCGATACTCAACCAATCTCCATTTTCGCTTACCGTATAGCCTCGGTGGAGTTGAAGGAGTTAAAGGAACAAGTGAAAGATTTGTTGGAGAAGGGATTTATTAGACCTAGTCAATCACCTTGGGATGCTCCGGTGTTGTTTGAGAAAAAGAAGGATGGGTCACTTAGAATGTGTATATACTACCAACAATTCAATAGGGTCACCATCAAGAATAAGTATCTTTTTCCAAGGATTGATGATTTGTTTGGCCAATTGCAAGGGGATAGCTTCTTCTCTAAGATTGATCTTTGGTTCGGTTATCATCAAGTAAGGGCGAGGGAGTGTAACATTCCCAAGACAGCCTTACGGACTAGATATGGGCATTATGAGTTTGTTGTGATGTCATTTGGGTTGACCAATACACCACTATCCTCATGGACTTAATGAATAGGGTCATCAAACCTTACCTTGATTGCTTTGTTGTGGTCTTCATTGATGATATTTTGACTATTCACATGGTAGGAAGGAGCATATGGGGCATTTGAGGGTTGTGTTGCAAAGATTGAGAGAGGAGAAATTGTATGCCAAATATGATAAGTGTGCATTTTGGTTGAAGGATGTTGCATTCTTGGGTCATGTGGTGTCGGAGGATGGTTAAAACTAGATCATAAGAAAATTGATGTTATTAGATATTGGCCTAGACCATTGACCCCGTGGGATATTAGGATCTTCTTAGGCCTAGAGAGTTAGTGAATGGGTTCTCCTCAAATGCTTCTCCTATGACAAAATTGACTCAAAAGTAGGTTAAATTTGTGTGGACCAATGAATGTGAGAGGAGCTTCCAAACATTAAAAGACAAGCTTGTGTCCGCTCCTATATTGTCACTATCGAAATGGCTTGAGGGTTTCGTTGTGTATTGTGATGCATCTAGAGTTAATTTGGGTTGTGTGCTAATGCAAAATGGTAAGGTCATAGCTTATGCATCTAAACAACTCAAGGTACATGAAAGGAACTATCGTACCCATGATCTAGAGTTAGCTGCCGTTGTGTTTGCATTATGCATTTTGATTATGATGCCTATCTATTGTTGCATTGCATCTTACATACTTAGTACGTTCAAATGTACTAATGCATACTCTTGCTTACATGATATCACCATATAGGAATTGGAGCCCAAGTTGATAATCCTCCTCCACGTGGCTAGTTCGGTGCTACTCAAGCTAGTTGGTCAGTCCTCCACTTCGGGGACCTTAGTCTATGCTCTCTTGTTATGTATTGAGACACTCTTCTTTATTTTCTATCTTGGGTATGAGGTGAGCTCGGTTGTTTTTTCTTGGCCTCCGCTCTTATCTATGTAGTAGAGATGTTATTGGACATGTTATGTATCTGTGATATGAGTTTGACTCTTGTCTCTTGACTATGATATTGTGCAAGCTTTTCCCATAGCCCCTATGCCCTATTCTTGATCTTTAATGTTTTCATATGTCTTCGTAACCAATGATGTGTATTGACAAGTTAAGAGGCTTGTTTGGTATTTCCTTGGGTTCCCTATTCATCATGTCATGTCTAGGCGAGGCTTGGGTCGTGACATTTTGTTACTCCTCTTATTGCCAAATGTTTCATGTTGAGCCTGAATTGTTGAGTGAGTCTTATGAGATGTCTACTCATATTGGTGCATCTATTATTGCTAGAAAGGTTCGTAGAAATTGTCCCATTTGCATCTTGCATAAAATATTGCCTTGTAATCTTGTTGAGTTGCACATGGTTGATTTTGATGCCATTCTTGGGATGGATTGGTTGCATGAATATTATGCCTCTATTAATTGTAGAACCCGTAGGGTGAGTCTTAATTCCCAAATGAACCCATTTTTCAGTGGGATAGTCATGATGTGGTGGTCAAGGGTAGGTTTATCTCTTGCATTAAAGCCCATAAGTTGATCTCTATCGGATGTGGAATCCAAAGACCTTTCCATAGAATTGGTTTTAGTGGTGAATGAGTTCCTCGATATCTTTCCAAATGACCTTCCTATTGTTCATCTCGAAATGGTAATAGATTTTGGTATAGACTTCCTTCCCGATACTTAACCCATTTCTATTCCCCCTTATCGAATGGTTCTGACGGAGTTAAAAGAGTTGAAGCAGCAATTGAGGAACTTGTTGAAGAAGAGTTTATTAGGCCTAGTCAATCACCTTGGGGTGCACCGGTGTTGTTTGTGAAGAAGAAGGATGGGTCTCTTAGAATGTGTATTAACTACCGGTAACTTAATAGGGTCACCATAAAGAATAAGTATCCTTTTCCAAAGATTTATGATTGCTTGACCAATTACAAGGGGCTAGTCACTTCTCTAAGATTGATCTTCGATTTGAGTATCATCAAGTGGAGTACGATATTCCTAAGATGGCCTTCCGGAGTAGGTATGAGTATTATGAGTTTGTTGTGATGTCCTTTGAGTTGACCAGTGCACCACCAGCTATCTTCATGGATCTTATGAATAGGGTCTTTAAACCCTACCTTATTTGTTTGTTGTAGTTTTCATTAATGATATATTGATCTATTCTCATATTAAGGAGGAACATGTGGCTCATTTAAGGGTAATGCTACAAAGATTGAGGGAAGAGAAATTGTTTACTAAATATGAGAAGTATGAATTTTTGTCGAAAGAAGTTGCTTTTCAAGTCACGTGGTGTCGGGAGATGGTATTAAACTAGATTCTGAAAAGATGGATGTGATTAAAGATTGACCTAGACCATTGACCCCATCAAATATTAGAAGTTTCTGGGGCTTAGGCAGTTACTATCGGAGGTTTATGAATAGATTCTCTTTTGTCGCTTCTCCTATGACCAAGTTGACTCAAAAGAAGGCCAAGTTTGTGTAGACCGATGAGTGTGAAAGGAGTTTCCAAACCTTTAATGATAAGCTCGTGGCCTCTCCTATCTTGTCTCTACCAGAAGGGTTGGAAGGGTTTGTTGTGTATTTTAATGCCTTCCGAATTGCTTTAGGTTGTGTATTGATGCAAAATGATAAGGTGATAGCCTATGCTTCTTGGAAACTCAAAGTGAATGAAAAGAATCATCCTACTCATGATCTTGAATTGTTCGCCGTGGTTTTTGCTTTAAAAATTTGGCATCATTACTTATATGGGGTGCATGTTGATGTGTTTACCGATCATAAGATCCTCCAATATTTGTTCACTCAGAATGATCTCAACTTGAGGCAAAGAAGGTGGTTAAAACTTCTCAAGAATTATGATATGAGTGTGCATCTCCGATAAGGCTAATCTTGTGGTGGATGCTTTAAGTAGGGTGTCAATAGGTAGCCTAGCTTATGTTGATGGTGGGGGCATAAAGGTGGCTAGGTAAGTCCATTGGTTGGCTAGATTGGGGGTTAGGTTGGAGGAGGTTGATAATGGTGGTATTGTGGTTGTTGATGGTTCAAAGTCTTCCTTGGTTTATGCGATGAAAGCAAAGCAAGATCTTGATCCCTCCTTGTTAGAATTGAAGACCTTGGTAAGAGAGGGCAAGATGGAGGTTTTCTACCAAGGGAGAGATGGTGCCCTTAGGTACCAAGATAGGTTGTGTGTGCCTTGTGTTGATGAGTTGAGAGTGAAGATTCTTGATGAGGCTCATAATTCTTTCCTATTCTATCCACCTCAACTCTACTAAGATGTATAGAGATTTGAGAGAGAGATATTGGTAGGGAGGTATGAATAAAGGCCTTGCCAAATTTGTATCCGTTGCCATAGTTGCCAACAAGTCAAAGCTGAGCATCAAAGGCTGGGTGGCCTAACCAAAGACATAGAGATTCCTACTTGGAAGTGGGAGGAGATTAACATGGACATTGTGGTTAGGTTGCTAAGACTAGAAAAGGTTTTGATTCTATTTGAGTTGTGGTTGATAGGATGACAAAGTCAGCTCATTTCCTACCTATTAAGACTACTTATAGGGCCGAAGACAATGCTAATTGTACATTCATGAGTTGGTGAGATTGTATGAGGTGCCCTTGTCTATCATATCGAACCATGGTGCTTAATTTACTTAACACTTTTGGAGATCCTTCAAGAGGTCTTGCAACCAAGGTAAAGCATAGTATGACCTTTCACCCTCAAATGGAAGGCTAAGCTAAAAGAACTATCCAAACTCTTAAGGATATGGTTAGGGCTTATATTTTGGAGTTTAAGGGTAGTTGGGATAATCATTTTCTATTGATTGAGTTTGCTTATAACAATAGCTACCATTCTAGCATTGGTATAGCTCCTTTTGAGGCCCTCTATGGTAGACATTGTAGATCAGCGGTTGGGTGGTTTGAAGTGGGAGAAATGGCTTTGTTGTGTCTGGATCTAGTTATTTATGTTATGGAGAAGGTAAGGTTGATTAGATAAAGGTTGAAAATAGCACAAAGTCGCCAAAAGTCCTATGCCGTTGTGAGGAGAAGAGAGCTTGAGTTTAAACTTGGTGTTTGGGTCTATTTGATGGTTTCACACATGAAGGGTGTGGTTCATTTTGGTAAGAAGGGTAAACTAAGTGCAACATTTGTGTGTCCGTATAGGGTGATGAGGAGGATTGGTAAGGTGGCCTATGAGTTGGAATTGCCTAGTGAAATAAAATTTTTGGTCTTCCACGTGTCTATGTTGAGGAAGTGTGTGGGTGACCCTTGCTATTGTACCTCTTGATGTTGTGGTTGTGGTTGAAGACAACTTGACATATGAAGAAATTCCAGTAGAGATCTTGGATAGACAAGTGAAGAGGTTGAGGAACAAGGATGTTGCTTTCGTTAAGGTCCTTTGGAGGAATCAACAAGTTGAAAGTGCTACTTGGGAGGCCGAAGCGGATATGCAAAAGCGATACCCTATGTTTCACATTCTACTCAAGCCTAAGGTACTAGTTCTAAGTCTTCTATGTAATTTCATATCTCATGTTTCATCCCCTAAGTCATTTGTATGCATACATATTTATATTGACAAAGTTCATAGTGAATTTAACACTTATGTTGAGATTTTTGAAAATAGAGTTTAAGTGTATTATTGCATTCTTGTTGGGGTTGATCTCTTCATGATTACTCTTCTCATATATGTTTCTTTGACATTCGGGGACGAATGTTCTCAAGGGTCAGATATTGAAATGACCACAAAAAAGTGCCCAAAAATGTGCCTTGGAAGTTCCCAGAATCGTAATTTCAAAATATCTCAAAATTCCTGTGCGATATCGAAATTTCGACTTCATATTCTTGATTAGGCAGTTAAATTTAGTGAAAAATGGGCTAACTCGGATTTAAGTGCAACCATAGAAAAATTATAAAATCACAAAAATGCAATTTCCAGAAAGCATCCTCGCCCTTGGCACGTTGCACACTACATAGTATTTTGGCTGCCAGTTTTCTATCTCGGTCCAAGTCTTTTGGGTCTTTGGCTTAAGTCCTCCCATGAGTGAAAACATATATACAGCCATATTTCAATACCATATCATACTAAACATTCCCCAATACTCTCTCAAATACTTAGACAAATATTTCACCCCAAATTCCAAGCATGAAAACTCATCGGAACTTGTGGATTTCACTCAAGCTTCAACTCTCCATTTCCAATCTTCATCAAGAATTCTCCAAAGTTAAGGTATGTGGTTTTCAACCATTGGGTCCTTTCACCCATGGTGCCCAAGCTTTCTTTTTACCTAAAATACATGTTTCTAAGTTGATTTTACATATGGGTTTTCTATTGTGGATTTGACTATGAACTATGTTGGGGTTTTGTAAAAGTATGACTGTTTTAACATGTTTTGAGCTATGAACCTTTGATAGATATTGAGATTTGATGAAGGGTTTTGATGTGTATTGTATGATGTTGTTACAAAGTATTGGTGGGATGAATTACTTCAAGATTTCAGACATGATTTCACTCTTTAATTGTATGGTTTTACTAGTATTATACACCCACCAAGTGTTTTGATAAAATGTCTGGTTTAGAGTTCTTGAGCCATTGATGCTCTATTACATGACCTATGACTTGTATGACTTGATGATGATGACTGGATCATATAAATATGTTGATTTCATGAAAAGTATCTATAGTGTTGGAAGGTGATCAATTGCCTCATTCAGGGGGTTGTAGGCCTGAATACCTTGTTGCAGGGTATGTACCTCAAATTCCATCTCGGGAGGTAGTAGGCCCGTGCAATCTTGTTGGGGTATTTGTACCTCAATTGCCTCGCTCAAGAGGTCATAGGCCCATGCAACCTTGTTTAGGAGTTTGTGCCTCAATTGCCTCGTTCGGGAGGTGTAGGCCCGTGCAACCTTGTTAGGGGATTTGTACCACTATCGCCTCCCCAAGGAGTTGGTAGGCCTTGGTTACTCTTGATGGTCTCTACATGTAATATATTCTATATACAAGCATGTTTACTTCAAGTATCATTCATGCATGCCATGTTGTCCTATGCTCATCTATTTTCTAAATATGCATTTTGACTAAGGTGTGGCTGTAAACTTCAGGGCCTCATGACTAATCCATGTTCTCCTATGCTCATATCATAAATTCTATGTCTAATTATGCATTTTTCTCCATATCGTAAGTCATATGATCTCGCCCCTTAGAAATGCTTGTGAAGCATGTGTGGTGGCAAGTCCCATGATCCCTATCACCATAGCTTGAGTCCCGAGATCCCGTCCCTTAGACTTAGTTGTTGTGCTGATGATTTTGAGACAATGACTACCATGCCCCGTTTCCCATAGCTTGAGTCCTACACCCCTATCCCTTAGCATCACTTAGTAATGATTGACCTAGGCTTTCGAACTGATGATGTTAGTATGGATGCTATAAAGCTTGTTTGGTGACTTTTGAGTTTGCATTCGCATTGTCATTCCTAGGCCTTAGGCTTGGGTCATGAAAATCTTGATAGCAGAACACTAAGATTTTAAAATGATCCTCGAAGTCCAATATATTACGTCAAGTAAAGTGATATTCATGGTTGTAAAGTGCACCAAACCTATGAGATAATGTCTCACCTTTTCACTATTTATGTCATGCCATAGAACTTTTCTTGATATTTTCATACTTTGATGATGTACTTGATGCCCTTACAGAAGATGCCTCCAAGAAGAGCTCCTCTACCAAGACAAACCCCTATTGATGAGGTGGTCCTGAGGGAGCAAGCTACTCAAGTGCCCATGATGGAGAAAGTTACTCAAGATGAGTTCCAGACTGGTTTTGTTATGCTAGCTCAAGTTGTAAACAACCAGGCTAGGTAGCCCATTCCTCCTCTATATGTCCTGACTTTAGTCGCTAGGTCAAGAGACTTCACGCAAATGAACCCTTTGGAATTCTGTGTTTCCAAAGCTTATCAGGATGCTTAGAAATTTATTAATGAACTCTCTAAGGTGTAGACTATTATGGGGTGACTTCAGCTGATAAAGCTGAGTTGGTTGCTTATCACTTAAGGGAGTGGCCCAAGTGTGGTACACTAAATGGTTGACTGAAAGATTGGGGGATGACAAAGTTGGTCGGCAAGAGTTCAAGTTTGCCATTCTGGATCATATCTTCCGTCTTCAAATCAGGGAGGCCAAACTAACAGAATGTTTCAACCTCAAATAGGGTAGAATAAACATGAGGAATATTCCTTCAAATTTACAAATCTCTCTTAGTATTGTCCTAATGATTTAATACAAAATGTAGAATCTAAAAGACAAGAAAATAAGATAGATAGATTAACACAAAAAGGAAATTAAAAGCAATCTAAAGGTATATTAAGCCTAAAGACATCAATTGATAGATAGATAGATTGACACAAGAAGGGAAATCAAAAGCAACCTAAAGGTAATTAAATCTAAAAACCTCAATTGATTAATCCACAACAAGCACTAACCTCTTATAAAGACCTCAAGGGAAATTTGATTCCCAAGCAACAACCCCCTTTTCTAAATGAAGTTCAACCGAAGCTTGTACCAAGCTCTCAAACTCACGCAGGGATTATAATTCATTAATATTCAAAATAGTCTTAGGCAAATGTATTACAAAAATAGCCACAAATGGCCAAAATAACCAAACAACGGTCAAAGTGACCATCGCCTTCTTAATTAGACAAATCGCCAAATGACCACCACATCATCAATCTCAACAATTTCTAAATCTTGTACAAACTGTATGATTCAATAGTCTCATACACCTCCGCCATCTTCACTCAGTGAATTGCCAAACTTGTCCTCATCACTGAATGTGAGAACGTCTCTTCTTGCTTGGTCTTTTCTTCTTCAAGCTATCTTCCACACATTGAAACCTTTCTTTGGATTCATCAAAAGATCAAGGAGCTTTGACTTCATGAATAGCCCTTGTATATTTTGTAGTTCTTGAGCTTGGCTCCTATTAATGGCCTTGATGCGATATGATTTGCTTCACCTACACTAGTGGCTGACCCCGTGCATGGATGAACAAATTTATTTTGGAGATTTCTGACTTGGTTGTAAAAGAATGTCATATGGCTATGCTTATCCAGGATATATATATTTCATAATTCATGACATGTGCTGAATAGATTGAAGGGAAGAAGCTCAAGGAAAGGAGATGAAGGATTCCAAGAGAGCTTGTTATGCTGGTGGACCCTCCAACTCTAGAATTGGTGGTGGTAATGGTCACTTTCAATAAGTCCAAGGCTCAAATCTGAGAGTTACCAATGATAGAGTGTCTCTTCCCAGTGCATAGGTTGAAGGTGGAACAACACGTCTTAGGTGTGACAAGTGTGGAGAGAACCACCTGGGTAGATACTTGAGAGATATAGGTGCTTCTTATGGGTGTTGTGAATAGATCATAAAGCTTTTTGATTGTCCTAAAGCTCCTAAGAAGTTTCAAGTTCAAATGTTTCTGAGTGATCAAGGTCAACCAAAGGTTCAACAAGGTTGTGCTCCTTGGGACAACAAATTCTATGCCTTGCATACTAGGTAAGAAATGGAAGAGACTCTCGATATGGTGACTTATATGTTAAAAGTCTTTGATGATGTCTATAATTTACTTAATCTAGGTGAAAATTATCTTTTGGGACTCATCTTTTGGATGCTATGTTTTGTTTGAGTCCTGAAATTTTGATATAGCTATTCTCAGTTTTCACTATTTTAGTCTTACATAAAGTTCTTCCAGGGGTCTTATCAAACTTAAGATGTTTGATTTAATATTATTCTCGGGATGGACTGGTTATATGTTTCTTATACATCTATAAATAGTAGCATCGGAAGGTCATGTTTTAGTTTCCAAATGAGTCTATTCTTGAGTTAGAGAGTAGCGAAGTCACTTCTAAGGGTCAGTTATCTCATATCTCAAAGCTCAAAAAATGATCTCTAAAGGATTCATCTATATGGTGAGGACTAGAGAAGCGGAGTTAGAATCACCTACTCTTGAGTCAGTTCTAGTAGTTAATCAGTTTTTGGATGTCTTTCCCAAAGATTTTGCCTTGTATTCCTCCTAAAAGGAAAGTATACTTTGGCATAGATCTTTTTCTTGATATTCAACCTATTCCTATACCATCTTATCATATGGAACTGGCCGGATTGAAGGAGTTGAAAGAGCAGTTGAAGACATTGTTGAAGAAGGGATTTATTTGGCCAAGTATATCCCTTACGGGTGCTCCTATGTTATTTGTGAAAATAAGGATGGATCACTTTGGATGTATATTGATTCTCGACAACTAAATAACATAACCATAAAGAGTAAATAGCCATACCGAAGGATAAATGACTTGTTCGGGCAATTGCAAGGATCTACTCATTTCTCAATGATTAACCTCTATTCCGATTATCATCAGTTGAGAGTAAGAGAGTGTGACATCCCTAAGATAGCTATCCAAACTCGATATGGGTACTTTGAGTTTGTGGTAATGTTTTTTGCATTAACTAATGCTCCTGTGTTATTTATGGATCTCATGAATTGGGTGTTCAAGAAATTCCTTGATACTTTTGTGTTTATCTTCATTGATTATTTTTTGATTTATTTCTTGAATGAACAAGGTGTCATGGACCATTTGTAGTTGGTTCTTCAGACTTAGAGGGAGCAACAACTCTTTGTAAGATTTAGTAAGTGTGATTTTTTGTTGGGTGAGGTAGCCTTTCTTAGTTATGTGGTGTCTCATGATGGTATTAAGGTTGATCCAAAGGAGATTGAGGTGGTAATGAATTGTCCTAGTCTATTGACTCCTTTAGATATTCAGAGTTTTCTTAAGTTAGCTAGTTATTAATGGAGGTTTGTTAAGGGTTTTCACCCATTGTTTCACCATTGACCAAGTTGAATCAGAATAAGGCCAAGTTTATTTGGTTAGATGAGTGTGAGAAGAGTTTTCACACAGAAAAATTGGCTTACATTGGTTCCTATTTTGACTCTACCAGATGTCTTAGATGGGTTTGTGGTATATTGTGATGCTTCTCAGATTGATTTGGGTTGTACGCTTAGGCAACATGTGCAAGGTGATAGATTATGCATCTTGATAGTTAATGGTAAATAAGCAAAATTATCCGCCTCACTGTCATCCCTCTAAATCTATAAAGATGGACAAGCATTCAGTGTCCACAAGGCCCGAGAGAACCAATATATACCTATGCTCACTATGCACATGACTGTGACAACCACAAGCTGTGGTAAGTTCCTTCTGGCAACAGAGTCAAAAGATCAAAATAGGTAGTACCAAAACTTATATACTAGACTTGCTCGCTGAGGCCACCACCATTTAGAGACAAGATGCAACTAAACTATATATGATAAGTCTATAAAGCCTGTATAAGGTAGAAAATCGTAACATAGGTTGGGACAGTCCCTGCCTTACTTTGAACTATTATACAATACAAAAATATATATTAAAGACTCAGTAAAGCCCTGAATCAACTTGGAGCTCACCAAAAGCAGCTGAGTTTAGGTGTGCCTACATTGGAGGACTACTAGCTGAAGTACCTGTACCTACAACATGAATTGCAGCATTCCCCATAAGGGGTGTTAGTATAAAATAATGTACATAGTATGTAAGGCAATAGCATATGCAAAATGAGAACTCAAGTGAACTTAAGTAGTAAGATATAAAGGCACAAATCATTGTAAAAGATACTTGTGGAACCATGTACGCACATTCTTTTCTTTAATTTTCAGTGCTTTATAATCCTTTAGACATGTAATAAAAATGAACCCTAAATGACTAGTTGATCAGTGGTAAAAGAAGATGACCCATGCTAGGCATTTTATCCCCTTGGATGCTATCCTCATAGCTATAAAAGTCGGGGTTGACCCATGCTAAGCTTTCACCCCTAGGTTACCATCCTCATAAACCAACTAAGATCAGCCCATGCTAGGCTCTTGCCCTTGGGCTACCACCTACGCTGCGAACAATGTTCAAGTTATTTTTTAATACTTTGAGATTGTTACTTTGGTGGTCATGATTATTTTGAAACTTTAGAACTAGATTATTTTGAAACTTTAGAACTATGTACCTATAGTGTAAGATATGACCATGGTCACTTAAAGTAATACAATAATATAAGAATTAAATGTAACATTAGTGAAATGCCCCACACTTTCCTAGGAATGCTCCTGTAATCTTAATTCACTTATATCTCAAATTGAGGATATTTAAACACCCTTCCACATAGCTCGAAAAGACCTTATGATGTATTTTTTTTTCAATAACTCAACATTTGTGCAAAATTTCATAAATCGAACCTCATATTCTTCTTCAGAGGGAAATATTATGTGGGAAAATGAGTACCTACAAGGTATACTTTGTCTGTGCTAAGAAAAATAATTTTTGGTGAAACTTCGCAAAAATAGTAGCTATCTACGATGGGTCGGTGATGCGGACCTGATGCGCACTAGTTCAAAAATTTTCAAAATTTTTTTTTTTTACTCTAGAGCAATTGGGTAATAACCCTATACCTATATACATAAAAATTCCTCATTGTCTTGCCATTTTGATCCCTAAAAACCAACCAAAAGCCTCTCAATTGCTCTCTATTCTTCATCAAATTCTCCATCCATTCACAAAGTTTTCAAGAAGTCTTGTTGGAATTCAAGGAAACCAACTCAAGCCCCAAGTACTCCTCATGATTCAAGTGTCCCAATCTCTTTCCAGATCTAAGGATTTCATTCAATCTTCAAGTCTCCATTTCAAATCTTCTTCAAGAAGCTCTCCAAAGTCAAGGTATGTGAGTTTCTTTCATGGGTTCCTTTCACCCATGATGCCTAAGCTTCCTTTTACCTAAAATTGCATGATTTAAAGTTTATTTACTCATGGGTCATATTTATTATGAAATTCACTACACAATATGTTGGGGTTTATGAAATGGTGATTGTTTTAGGATGTTTTGAGCTATGAATCTAAGAACTAACATGAGATTTGATGAAGGGTTTTGATGTATATTGCTTGAGGGTGTTACCAAGTATCTATTGAAGGTTTTACATTGAATTTTATAGCATGATTTCACTATTAAATTGCATGGTTTTACACTATCATTACACACCCACCAAGTGTTTGATAACATGTCTTTTAAAGGATTCTTTAAGTTTTGATGATCTATTTGTTGAGTTATAATTCAAGTTACTCTATGATGATTATGAGCTTTCTAAAGATGTGTTTAAATCATGAAAATGCTAATGATGTTGTAAGGCCAGATTAAGCCCCTTTTCTAAGATTACACCTCTTGTGAGCCATTAATGTTTGATGATAATAAAAGGACAATATTGATGATGACCCACTCTTATGATTGAAGCTAGGCTAACCATTTGAGGTCAATGATGTTAAGAGCTAGTTGTGCCATGTTTATATGTTTATTGCAAGTTATTAAAGAATGATTAGACTTAGCACTGAGTGGACTAGAGGCAAGACCCCAAGTCCTAGAACTATGTGCCACCATAGGTAAAGGGATTATAGGCGAGTCCCCAAATCTCAAAGAGGTGAGTTCCCTAAATTTGAGGGCTTTAGGCGAGTGCTTGAGTCCAAGAACTAGAGGTGAGTATCCGGTTCACAAAAGTCTTAGTGGATCCACTTAGTCATTTGGAGGTTTGCCTTGCAAGTAACTTTCCCCTTTCTTTTGGTGTATGGGTAACATTGGGATTCCGAGTTGTAGCATGCTTGGTCTTATGTTATGTTGATTGAGGTCTTTTTCCACACTTATGTGGTATGATCTATATGAGTTAGATAAATTGGAAGCATGTTTTACTTTACGCATCATTCATACGTTTCATATTGTTATTATGCTATTCATTGCTTATTATTATTATTATTATTATGCATTTTTATTATGATGCCTATCTCGTGTTGCATTGCATCCCACATACTTAGTATATTCAAACATACTAATGCATACTCTATGCCTCCATGATGTTACCATGTAGGAACTAGAGCACCTATTGATTCTTCTCGATATTAGATGGGTTGATCAAGTTAGTCTCTGGTGAGTCCTCCATTTAGGGGATAATAACTATTCTCTTATGTTATGTATTAAGAGTCTCTTTCATTTATTGTATACTGACCATGAGGGTGAGCTTTGTTGCTTTGTCTTGGCCCCCACTAAGTATCTTTGTTTAAAGGTGTTGTTGGATAAGTTATGTATTATGTTTGAGCTTTCACTCATCTATGTTATTTAAGTATTAAACTCTCTCTCTCCCTCTGTTAGTTCCAAATCCCTTTGTTCGTGTTTTTTATATTTTTTATATTGCTTTCATGACTAAGAATGTGTAATGATATGCTATGAGGCTTGTTTTGGGTTCCTTTGGGTTCCCTATTCGCCGATCATATCTAGGGCCTGGCTTGGGTCAGAACAAAGATGGTGTCAGAGCACTAGGTTGATAGATCCTCGGAGTCCAACACACTACGTCGATTAATGTCTTATTCATGGTAGTATTGTGCACCACAACTATGAGTTGGAGGCTATGAGACATTTTAGGAAATGTTTCCCTTCTACATGGTCTATGTCATACTTTAGAAGTTAGATGGGTTCTTCCCCTCTAATGAATGTTCTTTGCTCTTCTAGTTGATCATGCCACTTCAAAGAGGAAGGCAAAGGAAGATAAGTTAAAGGTTTTGATGCTGATGGATCCGAGTTTCACTATTTCTTTCATTATTACTTTTGGTTGCTAGTGGGTTTCTTGTGTGTCCTGAGTTGTGATGTGAACATTTGGTGTTTATCTTTTTGTTGTGTATATTGTTGCTAAAAAGTTCATAGGTGTTGATCTGCGTATGTGTTACATTAGGTCTTGCTATGTGGCTTGTTGGATTTGGCGTTGTAGATTTTGATGTCATACTAGGGATGGAATGGTTACTTGTGTGTTATGTTTCATGGATGGTAGGACCCATAGAGTTAGATGCCAATTCTTTAGTGAGCTCTTCTTCGAGTAGGATATTGTCAAGTGGTAGCAGATGAGGTAGGTCCATTTCTTGTCTTAAGGTATAATTGATCCCTAAGGGTTGCATTCATCATCTTAAGGGAGTTACGGGAGTTGAACCTAAGGTATTTTCTATTGAAATGTTTCCGGTAATCAATGAGTCCCTGAGAGTCCTTTCTGATACTTTGAATTTGGGATAGTGTCTTTTGGTTTGACTAGTATAGCAGCTATGCCTATAAAGCTCATGAATAAGATCTTTAGTCCTTGCTCTATTAGATTTATGGTGGTTTTGTTATGATGGTTCATTTCCCTAAATGAGAAAGTGCATGTGAGTCATTTTGGGGTAGTACTACAAAGTTTAAGGAAGAAGGTTGGATGCTAAATAGGAGAAATGGGAATGTTTGTGTAAGAGGTTGCCTTCCTAGGTCATGTGGTGCTGGGTGATGGTATTAAGGTGGACCCTAGTAAGACGAAGGTGATTAGAGATTAGCCTAAACCATGACTTCCACCGGTATTAGGAGCTTCTTGGGCTTAGCGGGCTATTCTTGGAGCTTGTAAGTAGGTTCTCTGATATTATATCTCCTATGACTTAGTTGACCCCAAATAAATCCAATATTATGACTGACATTTTGAGTAGGGTGATTTGATAGGTGCAGGAGTTGCTATTTCTTGTGTTATTCCTTTGTGCTAATAGGATGCATGTGTATGTCCCGAATGGTTGCATTGGTCTATAGTGGTTGGAAGAGATCTATAAGGGTTACCCCATGTTCTTATTGCATAGAATCTTGTCTTGTGATCTTGGTTGACCCTAGCTTGATAGCTTGGATGTCTTGAGGTGGTTTGGCTACTTGCATAGCATTCTTCTAATGAGTGTAGAACCCATAAGGTTGTAATATGATGGTTGAGGATGGTCAATTCATTTGATCAATAACAATGGGTTTGTTACTTCTCTAAGATTGATCTTTGGTACGGTTTTTGTGCCTAAGTGAGGGTAAGGGTAGGTGATATCCCTAATTGTCTTTTCAGACTAGGAGTGAGCATTAATAGTATTAATGGAGTTGTGTAGTTGACTTATGCACCAGTAGTGTTTGTAGGTATTGAGTAGGGTCTTAAACCCCTACCATGATATGTTTGTGGTGGTCTCTAGTGATGAGGTGTTGATTTATTTAGAGCTTGTGAATCATTTGGGGGTAGTGTTGTAAGTATTGGAGGATGAGATATTGCTTGTGAAATCTGATAGGTGTGCATTGTGGATAGCAAGAAGGTGGTTTGAATTCTTTAAGGATTATGAATGAGGATGCATTAATTTTCCCCGGTTAGGCTAAGGTTGCAATCAGTGCTCTAGGTAGCCTAGCATTTGTTGTTGATGGTGGCAAGGAGGAGACTAGTGGGGTCCATTGGTTTGTTAGCTTTGAAATTAGGTCAAGGGAAGTTGAGCATGGTGATGTAGCATTCTTGATGGTTATAAATCTTCTTTGGTAAGAGAGGTCTAGATCAAGAAGGCCTTGATTCGGTCTTATTAGGGTTGGAAGTTTTGGGTGAAGACATGGTAGAGTGGAGGTTGTCTCCCAAGGGGGAGATGGTCGTTTATGGTACCAAGTGGACTAGGTTGGTTTAAGGTTGGCAATTGAGTTTAGGATTGTGAGCCCTTGTAGAATGCAGAGTAAGGTTTGTAAGGTTGCTTAAGGATTGGAACTAGCTAGGGATATGGTTATGGTTTGTCCGGTTTTCATGCTTTTGGGTTGAGGGGATGTATTGGTGATTCTAGTGTCATAGAACTCTTTGAGGTTATGGGTGTTGGGTGACATAAGTTGGCTTAGGAGAAGGTCCCGGTGGAGGTAATGGATGGAAGAGATGAGAAAGTTGATTGATGAGGATTTAATATTCGTCAAGGCCCATTGGAAGAATTGCCAAGTCAATAGTGCCTCCTGGGGAGCCAGAGCGAGCATAGAAAAGCGATATCCGGACCTCTACCATTCTAGTCAAGCGTATGGTATCATGTCAAACCCTTTTTCTGATTTCATGTCTCATGTTCCAGCATCTAAGTTATTTGCATGCATTTATGTTTGCATTGAAAAGATTCATGGTGATTTTACACTTAGGTTGAGATTTTCAAAATGGTGTTTTAAGTGTGTTGTTACATTCTTGTTGGGGCTGGTCTCTTTATGATTACTCTTCTTATGTACGTTTCTTCGACATTCAGGGATGAATGTTCCTAAGGGGGAGATATTGAAACACCACACTTGCCTAGGAATGCCCCCATAATCGTAATTCTCTTATATCTCAAATGGGGGATATTTAAACACTCTTCCATGTAGCTTGAAAAGACCTTATGATGTCTTTTTTTTCAATATCTCAAAATCTGTGCAGAATTTTGCAAATCCGACCTCATATTCTTGTTCAGAGGGCTAAATTGAGTGGGAAAACGAGTGCCTACAAGGTATACTTTGTCTGTGCTAAGAGAAATAATTTTTGGTGAAACTTCACAGTGACTGTCCGCGATGGGTCCACGACACGGACCCAACATGGACTAGTTCAAAAATTTTTGAAAAATTATTCTTTTTTACTCCCGGGCAATTGGGTTATTCCTATATCTATATACACGAAAATCCTCATTGTCTAGCCATTTTGAGCCCTAAAAACCAACCAAAAACCTCTCAATTCCTCTTTAGTCTTCATCAAATTCTCCATTCATTCACAAGGTTTTCAAGAAGTCTTATTGGAATTCAAGGAAACCAAGTCAAGCCCCAAGTCTCCCTCAAGCTTCAAGTGTCCCAATCTCTTTCTGGATCTAAGGATTTCATTCAAGATTCAAGTCTCCATGTCAAATCTTCTTCAAGAAGCTCTCAAAAGTCAAGGTATGTGGGTTTATTTCATGGGTTCCTTTCACCCATGATGCCCAAGCTCCCTTTTATCTGAAATTGCATGATTTAAAGTTGATTTACTCATGAGTCATACTTATTATGAAATTCATTGCACATAATGTTGGGGTTTATGAAATGGTGATTGTTTTAGCATTTTTTGAGCTATGAATATAAGATTTAATGTGAGATTTGATGAAGAGTTGTGATGTATATTTCTTGAGGGTGTTACCAAGTATCTATTGAAGTTTTTACATTGAATTTTCTAGCGTGATTTCGCTCATTGCATGATTTTATACTACCATTACACACCTGCCTAGTGTTTGATAAAATATCTTTTTAAGGATTCTTTAAGTTTTGATGATCTATTTGTTGAGTTATGATTCAAGTGACTCTATGATTATTATGAGCTTTCTAAAGATGTGCTTAAATCATGAAAATGTTGTAGGGTCGGATGAAGCCACTTTTCTAAGTTTATACCTCTTGCGAGCCTTTGATGTTTGATGATAATTAAAGGACAATGCTAATGATGACACATTCTTGTGATTGAAGTTAGGCTCACCATTTGAGGTTAATAATGTTAAGATCTACTCGTGCCATGTCCCTATGTTTATTGCAAGTTATTAAATTATGATCAGCTTATATATTTCGTGGGATTAGACTAAGCACCGATTGGACTAGAGGCGAGTCCCAAGGTCCTAGAACTATGTTCCACCATAGGTAAAGGGATTAGAGGCAAGTCTCCAAATCTCTAAGAGGCGATTACCTGGTTCACAAAAGCCTTAGTGGATCCACTTAGTCATTAAGAGGTTTACCTTGGCAAGTAACTTCCCCTTTTTTCTCATTGTAGGGATAACATCGGGATTCTGAGTTGTAGTTTTCTTGGTCTTATGTTATGTTGGTTGAGGTCTCTTCCCACACTTATGTATTATGATCTATAAGAGTTGAATGAATTGTAAGCACGTTTTACATCACACATGTCATATTGTTATTATGTTATTCATTACTTATTATTATTATTATGCAGTTTTATTATGATGTCTATCTCTTGTTGCATTGTATCCCATATACTTAGTACATTCAAAGGTACTAACACATACTCTATGCCTACATGATGTTAACATGTAGGAATCGGAGCTCCTATTGATTCTTCTCGATGATAGATAGGTTGTTCAAGTTAGCCTTTGGTGAGTCCTAAAATTTAGGACAATGACTATTCTCTTATGTTATCTATTAAGAATCTCTTTCATTTATTGTGTACTTATGACCATGAGGGTGAGCTTGGTTGCTTGGTCCTGGCCCCCACTAAGTATCTATGTTTAGAGGTATTATTGGACAAGTTATGTATTATGTTTGAGCTTTGACTCATCTATGTTATTTAAGTGTTGGACTCTCTCTCTCCCCCTTAGTCCCAATTACCTTTGTTCTTATTTCTTATGTTGTTTTGTATTGCTTTCACGACCAAGGATGTGTAATGACATGTTATTAGGCTTGTTTGAGGTTCCTTCGGGTTCCCCATTCGCTGGTCACGTTAAGGCCCTAGGCTTGGGTCATGGCAATTAATGTCCTACTTAGGAGTGTTATGAAAAAAATGGCTTCATGAATAAAAGTAGACATATCATACTTGTGCTTGGAAGATCAAGCTATCGTCACGATCCAAGCCTAGGGCCTAAACATGACATGGTGTATGACGAACCCGAAGGGACCCCAAACAAGCCTGTTAGCATATCATTACACATCCCCGATCACAGAAGTAATAAAACAACAATAAATAATAAAAATAAGGGGAAAATGGTCTATGGGAAGTCTTTCATATCATAAAACACCAAAGAGTCAAACAGAGTCAACCTCAAGTATAATTACATAACTTGCCCAAAAACACCTCTAAACATAGAACTTAGTGGTGGCCAAGACAAACAACTGGGCTCACCCTCATAGTCAAAACATACGATAAAGGAAAGAGAGTCTTTATTGTCCCCAAAATTGAGGACTCACCAACTTGCTTTGTAGAGATAGTACTAGCCATGGGGAGGATGTGGATGATCATGGGGAGCTCCGGTTCCTATATGGTAATATCATATAGGCATAGAGTATGTAATTAGCACATTTGAATATACTAAGTATGTAGGATGGAATGGAACAAGTGACAAGCAACATTATAGAAATGCATAATTAGGCAATAAATGAACATATAGCAATATGGCATGCATGAGTGATACTTGAAGTAAAAAACATGCTTATATAGAACATATTATACATGCAGTAAGAGACCTCTTGATGGTTGTCACACCCTACCATATCAACCCCCCAATTGGTTGATGGTTGTCTTATCCTACCATCCCTGGTGATTGAGGTATCCACCCCTCAATTTGTTGATGGTGGTGTCACGACCCAAGCCATTCATGATGATTGAGGTATCAAACCCTTAATTGGTTGATGGTTGTCATACCCCGCCATCTATGGTGATTGAGGTATCAACATCTCAATTAGTTGATGGTGGTCACACCCCGCCATCCAAGGTGGTTGAGGCATAGTACCCCCTCAACTAGGTGTGGTCAACTTGCAGAACTATAGGTACTTTCCATGAAAACAACACATATACACCTTTCTTTCATCATCATAAAGTCATTGAAGTCATAGGTCATATAGTGAATCATCAGTAGCTTAAGAACCCTAAACCCGACATTTTATCAAATACTTGGTGTGTGTGTAATACTAGTATAAAACCATGAAATTCAAGAGTTAAATCGTGTAAAAAAAACTTGATGATACCACCTTGAAAAATACATTGAAATCCCTCCTTAAAACTCATCATAGATCTTAGATTCATAGCTCAAAATATGCATAAATAGTCACACTTTTACAAAACTCTAGCATAGTTCATAGTCAAATTCATAATAGGATACCCATAAGTAAAATCATCTTAGAAATATGTAATTTATGTAAGAAGGAAGCTTAGGCACCATGGGCGAAAGGACCAAATGGTCGAAACCGACATACCTCAACTTTGGATAATTCCTTGATGTAGATTGAGATGAGAACTTGAAACTTGAGTGAAATCCTTAAGATCCTTATTGAGATTTGACACATGAATTTTGAGTGAAATATTTGTCTAACTGTTTGAGAGTGTATTGGAAAATGTGTTGTATGATATGAACGTAAAATAGGGCTAAGTATAGGTATTTTCATGCATGGGAAGACTTAGTCCCAAGACCCAAAATCCTTGGACTGAGATTAAAAAAACTGGTACACAAATACACTAAGGCACGCAACCTCTCTGGAAATCGCATTTGGCAATTTTCAAATTTTAATACGATTGCTCTAAAATTGGGGTTAGACCTAATTCCCACTCAAATTTTCCCTTTGAACAAGAATATGAAGTCACATTTTTTATATCACACACGGATTTTGAGATATATGGAAATTACAATTTCGGGCACTTCTAAGGCGCATTTTCGGGCACTTTTCTTTTGGCGTCGTTTCTGCTCTAGACTTACTGATAAACAAAACTGCAACTATTGGAATAACACTTGAGGAGATCACTGTTGATAGTATTAGATTTCATACCAAAGAATATGGAATTAGATAGCCTTACATAACTTTCTGTAGGACCTTGTTATTACCTTGAAGTAACCTATTTTCTTCCCAAATATTTATGTACAATCAATTGGGTGATAAAACTAGTATTTGTAGCTAATAAACATGTGTTAGCAGTTCAATCTTACCCAAAATAACAGTCATAGCAAATTCGTAATTACCAACCTAAGGATGTTCTTTCAACCCTTCCTCCTCTAATTGCATTTGTGTAATAAATATTTTGTATAACATAATGTACCTCAGCTTGTTTTTAGTTCCATAATATGCTATACAACAGTTTACAAAGTACCACACATAACAACTCCACACAACATATAATTAAACAGTGTAACATTGCACCTTTTTCCTATATTTCAGCACCAACAATCAACTTCCTTTCCCAATATTAACCAAACTGTTTTCAACACATTTACACACCAAAACAGTCCCAAAACAGTACAATGTATAAGGAGGATGTGAGATCCTTCCTCCCACCAGTTCTCATCAAACATAGGCTTAAAATATCATACTTAACCTTATGTCGAAGGAAAATAAAGATGTGGCAATAACATATTCCAATTCTTATAACTTGTCCTTTTTAACAAGATTTCTTCAAGAATTTCAATTTCTCTTCTCACTTCAAATCAAGAAGACAAAAGTCTTTTAACAATCAAGAGAAATGAACTCCTTACTAGTTAAGGCTACTTTTTATGTCAAGGATTATGCCAAGTTATATATTTGGGAGTTGGATCAATTGCATGGTGTGCATATGCCCATTATATTGGATTGTGGTACCCTTCCCCCCCCCCCCCCTATTTACTTCTGACTTTTGCTCCTGTCTGGATTTAACTTAACATATATATAGTTCTTCTTAGGTAATTCTGAATTATGTGAATTGTATTTCCTTCTTGTGACTTATTTTCTTTGTGGATTTTGGCTGAAGTTTGAGTGATGGTGCATCCACATTAATCTCTGGAGGGTATATTTTACAGGGATAAAGATATCAATAATTCAACATTCATTAGAACTGGCACATAATTAATTTCTCAAATATGCTTTTGCTTAGATCCGATTGGCACTTCTGATGTGGTTACGAAATTATGGTGGGACAAAATCTACATTTAAAGGTTTATCATTTATTGTACTTACATAAATAGAATAATTTTTTCCTCATATAATTAGAGTAAATGTCTAGCAAAAGATGTGTAACGATCTGACCCAACACTATGAAGTATTGCCATGAGCCAGGCCTAAGGCCTATATGAAACAACCCCAAAAGTGCACCAAAACGTGCCTCAGAAGTGCTCAGAATTATAATTTCCATACATGTCAAAATCCATGCGTGATATCAAAAATTGGACTTTATATTCTTGCTCAGGTGGTCAAATTGATGGGGGAATGCGTCTAACCCCAATTTTAGAGCAAATGATCGCAATTTCAATTTCCCAAAAATTGAATCCTAAACTGCCTACATGATGTCACCATGTTGGAACCGGTGTACTGCTTGATCCTCCTCCTCCTCCACATGGCTAGTACTACTTTTATCAAGCTTGTTGGTGAGTCCTCCATTTTGGGGACATTACATATGAACTCTTGCTATGTATTAAGACTTTTTGTCTTGAATTATGTATTGAATACAAGGGTTATCTAGGTTGCTTGCCTTGGCCCCCACTCATATCTATATAGTAGAGGTGTTGTAGGACATATTATGTATCTACGCTATGATCTTTGACTCTATTAACTCTTGTTGTATATGATATGGATGTTTACCCTTAGTAACAATTCCCCTTGTTTACGTTTATCTCTTATTGTCATTCTAATTACTTTCATGACCAAGGATATGTAATGATATGCTATGAGGCTTGCTTGGGGTTCCTTCGGGTTCCCCATTCGCCAGTCACATCTAGGCCCTAGGCTTGGGTCATGACAAAGGTGGTATTAGGGCACTAGGTTGTTAGATCCTTGGAGTCCAATAGACCGCATTTATTAGATTCTTATTCATTGTTATGTTGTGTACCACAACTATGAGTAGGAGGTTATGAGACGTCTTAGGATATATTTCCCTTTTTTATGTTCTAAGTCATGCTATAGAGCTAAAGTAAGTTATCCCCCTAATGATTGTTCTTTTCTATGCTAGATCATGCCTATATGAGGGGAAGATGACCCCGCACACCCGAGGAATAACATACCAATGGAGAACTTAGGGATGCTCTCGCCTTGCTTGTACAAGTGGTGGCTAATCAAGCCAATCAAGGGGCCCAAGCCCCTTATACTCCTACACCGACTTCTCGGGTGAGAGACTTCATGAGAATAAATTCCCCAAAATACTATGGGTCAAAGGTAGATGAGGACCCTAAAGAGTTCATTGATTGGATCTATAAGATATTGACTATCATGGGTATGAGGCTAGAAGAAAAGGCAAAACTGGTAGCCTACCAACTCAAAGGGGTAGCACAAATATGGTACAACCAATGGAAATAAAAGAACAGAGTCAACTATATGGTGCTTTAGGAAGAGTTCAAAGTGGCTTTCCTTAATCGGTTCTTCCCTCTTGTGCTAAGGGAAGCTAAATTGGTGGAATTTATGAATTTGAGACAAGGGTTAATGAGTATAAGGGAATATGCCCTCAAGTTCAACCAAATTTTAAAGTTTGCTCCTTACTTGGTTGCCGACCCAAGGTTGAGAATAAATAAATTTATTATGGTTGTTTTCGACTTGGTTAGTAAAGAATGCCGATCCACTATATTGATTAATGATATGGTCTTGTCACGTTTAATGACATGCTCCGAACAAATGGAAGAGGAGAATTAAGGAAGAGAAAGGGTCAAGAGGCCAAGAGGGCCCATTTTGAGGGTAAGTTCCAAAGGGCTGGCCGATTCCATAAAGGCCAAGGGTCTTCTCATGCTTTTCAAAAGACGCTTGCGAATGATTTTCAGAATAAGCAAGTTGTGAGGAGTATGGCTCCTATTGATGTATGTACGAAGTGTGGTAAGGCTAATGGTGGCCCATGTTTGAAAAATACTGGTGTTTGTTATGGTTGTGGGGAAATGGGGCATAAGGCGATAGTTTGCCCTAAAAACTATAACAAGAACGCCCACAAGGTGCTAATGTGGTTCCCTTTAGGAGAGGTGGCTGGCAAGATAGTGCCGCAAGGCACAAACGGTTTTATGCTTTGCATAGGAGGCAAGGGGTTGATGAAGTCCCTGTGTTATTACCAGTATGTTGAAAATCTTTGACTTTCATGTGTATGAATTGAGTGATTCGAGTGCCATTCTTCCTTTTGTTACCCCCTTTGTTGCCAAAATGTTTCATGTTGACCCCGAGTTGTTGCATGAGTCATATGAGATGTCTACTCCTGTTGGTGCATCCATTGTTGCTAGAAAAGTTTATGGAAGTTATCATATTTGTATCTTACATAAAATATTGCCTCGTGATCTTATTGAGTTATACATGGTTGATTTTGATATTATAATTAGGATGGATTAGTTACATGCATACTATGCTTCTGTTGATTGTAGAACCATAGGGTCAAATTTCAATTTCAAAATGAACTGTCCTTGAATCGAAAAGCCAAGATGTCGTGGTCAAGGGTATATTCATCTCTTGTATTAAATACTATAAGTTGATCTCTAAGGGGTGTCTTTATCATCTTGTGAGGGTTAGGGATATGGAGTCCAAAGTCCTTGCCATAGGGTCGATTCTGGTTGTAAATGAGTTTCTTGATGTTTTCCCATATGACCTTCCTGGTGCTCCTTTAGAAAGGGAAATAGACTTTAACATCGACCTCCTCCCTGATAACCAACCCATTTCAATTCCTCATTATCGTATGTCCCCGGAGGAGTTGAAGGAGTTGAAGGAACAATTGAGGGACTTAATGGAGATGAGATTTATTAGGCCTAGCCAATCAACTTTGGGTGCACCGGTGTTGTTTGTGAAAAAGAAGGATAGGTTCCTTAGGATGTGTATTGACTACCAACAACTCAATATGGTCACCATCAAGAATAGGTACCCTCATTAAAGGATTGATGATTTGTTTAACCAATTGCAAGGGGATAGCCATTTCTCCAAGATTGATCTTCATTCTGGGTATCATCAAGTGAAAGTGAGAGGAGTGTGATATTCTCAAGACCACCTTTCGGACTAGGTACAAGCATTAAGAATTTGTGGTGATGTCTTTTGGGTTGACCAATGCATTGGCCATCTTTATGGACCTAATGAATAGGGCCTTTAAACCCTATCTTGATTCCTTTGTTGTGGTCTTCATTGATGACATTTTTGATCTATTCTTGTGGTGAAGAGGAGCATAGGTCTCATGTGAGGGTTGTGTTGCAAAGGTTGAGGGAGGAGAAATTGTTTGCTAAATATGAAAAGTGTGAATTTTTGTTGAGGGAGGTTGCCTTCCTAGGACACGTGGTGTCGGGGGATGATATTAAGGTGGACCCTAAGAAGACGATGTGATTAGAAATTGGCCTAGAACATTGACCCCATCAGACATTAGGAGTTTGTTGGGCTTAGCAGGCTATTATCAGAGGTTCATGAAAGGATTCTCTTCTATTACTTCTCTTATGGAAAAATTAACTCAAAATCTTGCCAAGTTTGTGTGGTCCAATGAATGTGAAAGGAGTTTCCAAACATTGAAAGAGAAGCTTGTGTCCGCTCCTATATTGTCACTACTAGATGGGCTTGAGGGATTTGTTGTGTATTGTGATACTTCCCTAGTTGGTTTGGGTTGTGTGTTGATGCAAAATGGTAAGGTCATAACCTATGCTTCTTGAAAACTCAAAGTTCATGAAAGAAGCTACCCTACCCATGATCTTAAGTTAGATGCAATTGTGTTTGCATTAAAGATGTGGCGTCATTACTTGTATGGGGTGCATATTGATGTGTTCACCGATCAGAAGAGCCTCCAATATGTCTTCACCCAAAAGGATCTTTCACTTGAGGTAAATGAGATGTTAGAACAACTTAAGGACTATGATATAAGTATGCATTATCATCCCAATAAAGTAAATGTGATGGAGGATGCTTTGAGTAGGGTGTATATAGGTAGCCTAGCTCTTGTTGATGGTGGTGATAAGGAGATGGTTAGAGAGGTGCATTGATCGGCTAGATTATGAGTTAGGTTGGAAGAGGTTGGTAATAGGGGTATTATTGTTATTGATGGATCTAGGTGTTCCTTGGTTGATGAGGTGAAAGAAAAGCAAGATCTGATTCCAACTTGTTAGAATTGAAGGCCTCGGTAAGAGAGGGCAAGGTGGAGGCTTTCTCCCAAGGGGGAGATGGTGCCCTTAGGTACCAAGGTAGGTTGTGTGTGCCTTCTGTTGATGCTTTGAGGGAGAGAATCCTTGATGAGGCCCATAACTCTTCTTATTCTATTCGCCTCGGCTCCACCAAAATGTATAGAGACTGGAGAGATGTGTATTGGTGGGGAGGCATGAAGTGGTACATTGCCAAATTTGTTTTCGGTTGTCATAGTTGTTAACAAGTCAAAGCCGAACATCAAAGGATGAGTGGCCTAACCCTAGATATTGAGGTTCCTACTTGGAAGTGAGAAGATATAAATCTGTATTTTGTGGTTGTGTTGCCCAAGACTAGAATGGATTTTGATTCCATTTGGGTTGTGGTTGATAGGATAACAAAATTGACTCACTTTCTACCAGTTAAGACCATATATGGGGCTGAAGACTATGCAAGGTTGTACATTCATGACTTGGTAAGGTTGCATGGGGTTCTTTTGTCCATCATATCAGATCACGGGGCATAATTCACTTGTCACTTTTGGAGGTCCTTTCAAAGGGATCTTGGTACATAAGCTAAGTACGACCTTTCACCCTCAAATAGATAGCCAAGTAGAAAAAACTATCCAAACCCTTGAGGATATTGCTTAGAGTATGTGTGTTGGAGCTTAAAGGTATTTGGGATGATCATCTTCCATTGATTGAGTTTGCCTATAACAATAGCTATGATTCTAGCATCGGAGTTGCTCCTTTTGAGGCCCTTTATGGTAAACGTTGAAGATCACCAGTTGGTTGGTTTGAGGTTAGTAAGATGGCTTTGTTGGGACCGAATCTAGTTATGGAGGCTGTTCAAAAGGTTAGAATGATTAGAGAAAGGTTGAAGATGACCCAAAGTCGTCAAAAGTCTTAGGCCAATGCAAGGAGAAAGGATTTTGAGTTCAAAGTTAGTGATTGGGTCTATTTGAAAGTGTCACCCATGAAGGGTATGTTCCATTTTGGTAAGAAGGGCATGTTGAGCCCTTGATACATGGGTCCTTATAGGGTGATGAGAAGGTTGGCAAAGTAGCTTATGAGTTGGAATTGCCTAGATAAATGGATTTGGTTCATCCGATATTTCATGTGTCTATGTTAAGAAAATATGTGGGTAATCCGAATGCTATTGTACCTATTGATGTTTTGGGTGTTGTTGAAGATAATTTGACCTATGAAGAAATTCCAATTCAGATCAGTGATAGGCAAGTGAAGAGATTGAGAAACAATGAGGTCGCTCCCATTAAGGTTCTTTGGAGGAATCAACAAGTTGAAAGTGTTATTTGGGAGGCTGAAGTGGACATGCAAAAGCGATATCCTTACGTTTTCCATTACACTCAAGCCTAAGGTATTGATCTAAGTCCTTTATATGATCTCAAGTCTTAAGTTCAGCCCTCAAGTCATTTCATATGTTCATGCTTAAATTGACTAAGTTCACGATGATTTTACACTTATGATGAGATTTTGAAAATGATGTTTAAGGGCATTATTACATTCTTATGTGGGCTAAAATTGTCATGTTTATGTCTCTCATATATGTTTTTTGACATTGGGAATGAATATTCCAAAGGGAGAGACATTGAAACGACCCCAAAAGTGCCCGAAAATGTGCCTCATAAGTGTCCAGAATCATAATTTTTATGTATCTCAAAATTCATTAGCGATATTGAAAATCCAACTTCATATTATTGTTTAAAGGGTCATTTTAAGTGGAAAACAGGTCGATTTTAGAGCAAACAAAGTAATTTCAGTTTTGCAAAAAATTAATTCAAGAGAGCTAGCACCAAGGGTGCGCACTAGTGTATTTCTATCCAGTTATGCCTTCGGTCCAAGACTTTTATGTCATGGCCGTAAGTGTTCCCAAATGTGAAAATACCATTACTTAGCCAATTTTTCATGCTCATATCATTCTAAATATTACCAAACACTCATTCAAACATTTAGCTAAATATTTTACTCCTAAACTCAAGTCTCAAAACCCTCTCCGGATCTAAGGAGTTTCTCTCATGCTTCAACTATCCATCTCTAATATTCATCAAGTTCATCTCCAAAGATATGATTTGTGGGTTTTTTGCTAAAGCATAGGACATACAAAGTCACCTAGGAGTCATAGCCCAAGCTATGAGTCGTTGGATGCTATCATAGCAAGAAACAGAGACAAAAAATCAAAAATTTGCTAAGTGGAGGTCAACCCTACGAGGCCACCCTACGATTCGTAGGTCTCACTATAACTGTATAGGTGTACTTATATTAGGAATTAGAGAGCCAAAATGTTGTACCAAAAATTGAAGGCCAATGAGAGGATCATACGAGTCGTAGCCCAAGCAATGACTTATATCAGTGGATCGTACCAGTTAGGTCAAAGATGCCAAGAACCTCATACGAGACCCCAATTATGCCTCATAGTCCATCTATGAGTCGTACCTGGGAGGCGTACCAGCTTTCAGCTATTTTTTGTGTAATTTTTAGTTTTATTTTGTAAATACTATAAATAGTTTAAGTTAGGGTATTATTGATAAGAATTCGAAACAGAGAAGGATTTATCGTCGTTGAATATACTCTCAAGAAAACTATTAGTTTTTTAGCTTAGTTTACATTTTCTCTTGGAAAACCCTATTTTGGGGATTACAAATCTCGGTTTGTGCTTATTATAAATCTATCAAGATTTTGGTTTGAAACTTGTGGTGTGTTCAATCTTCATTACTTTGGGTAAAATTCTCAATAATCTCTTTTATTTGTATTTTTGTCGGTTTTGCCTTAGCCATGAGTAGCAATCACAACTTAGGGTTGTGGGAACCATGGATATTTGACTTGAGATAACCTAGGTTTATTGCATTTCTATGATTGGGGATTTATATGTGTTATTTATTTCCCTTTATTATGATTGTTATTTGGTGGTGGCCAACACCAAAACTCACCTACTATCACAATCCTGACCAAGGTAGTGACGAATAGGAAAAGGGAAGTAGATGATAGAATTCGATTGGTGTATTCAAGTCCAATCAACCAAACCTTACCAAGGGGAGGTTGACTGGGACAATGGATAATGGTTAGTTGTCATGCCATGGTAACCGACCAAGAGCCATGGTGACATTCGACCTTCACCTTCACAAGAGGGCTGGAAGAACCTAACTTATCATCCTGCAAGAGAATCTCAAATTGTAGTTATGTTACCTAAGGTAATCGAGTCAACGAACCATGGGGAGCACAACTCCCAAGTGGTCCCTAAAATTGAGTGTTTTCTTGCATCGTAGTATAGTGTTTATTTTGTTTTGTTCTTGAATCACAACCCCCTCCCCCCATTTAGATATTTTATTTATTGATACTCAAAATAATTGATAGTGAATTCTTGTAGTCAAACCTTGTATTCCCTATGGATTCGACCCTAACCTTTGTTAGGTTAATTGCTAACAGCGACCACTTTCTTATTAGAGCATGAACATCACTAGAAATTATGGCACCGTTGTCAAGGAATATGACTAGGTTTTGACTTGATTTAACTATTAGTTAATTCTAGTGTTAATTTCTAGAGTTTCATATATTTTACTTTTGTTTTTGTTGTTTGATTTTACTTGCAAGGTGTGCTAGATTGTATGCCCAGCACAAAGAGCCAAGTTATCCCTTAGTTCCAATTAATTTGGAGATCTATCGATTTGTTAGAATAATGGTTCAAGTGTATGAAGATGTTGTGGTTAAGGAGGAGATAAATATGAATGATGATGATATGGAAAGAGAGGAGAATCCACCACCGAGGGGTAACAGGCCATACTTAGGGACTTCAATGAAAATGCTTATGGATGGAATCAGTATCGATTGAACCCTATGGCCATGGATGTTACCGGTGCTATAGTATTGCCTCCTTTACTGGTAGATGCTAAGTCTGCAGTATCAGGTGGGTTGCTCCAGATGCTCCAAAACAATGGTTTATTCATAGGGCTACCTTCAGAGGATCCCCACCGTCACCTCAAAAATGTGGTGTTTGTTTGCAAGAGTGTCATGGGGACATAAAATCTTTCTCTTGATGTCGTTGGTGTAAGAGTGTTCACATTATCACTGATTGGCAATGTAACTGCTTCTTTGTCTGAGTTTCCTCTAGATACCATAGCAAGTTGGACTGAGATTCAGAGAGTATTCATTGAAAATTATTTCCCAAGATCTAAGAAGTTGAAGCTCAAGGATCAAATAAACAATTTTGAGTAATTGACGGGTGACTCTATTAGACAACATGGGAGAGATTTACTAAATGCTTGAGGATGGTCCCCTTTTCACAAGATTGTTTATGATGTATTGGCTGAGATTTTCTATCGGGCACTTGATGAGAATAGTCAAGCTTGCACTGACACAATCATAGGAGGCATGTTCCTTGAACAACCTTTTACATGGATAGATGCAACGATGGAGCAAGTGGTTGAAAACAATAGAGCATGGTGTTAATGAGAGCAGTGTGCAATAAAGACTTCTTGTGCAGCCAACACCAACAATAAGCAAACATATGTCAATGAGGAGATCATGGAGCAACTTGCTCAACTTCACACAAGCACATACTTGGTTTTAAAGCAAAACCAAACAAGTGTCAAAGCGGTCACTTACCAACTTCCTAAGGCTCCCATCTATGAAGATCCATTCTTTGATGAGGATGCATATTTTGTAAGCAACCAAGCGGTGGGTTTTCGGAACAAGCCCCAAGGGTCCAATTTGAACTATTTGAGGCAAGGTTCTAGAAACTTCAACCGTGATGGGAATATTGAGATAGCTGGAGCGGATACTATGAAAGAGAGAGAGTGTTAGATGTTGAATATTGAAAAAGAGATGGCTACAGGAATGATCCTTATGGGAAACCTAACAACCGTGATGCCGATTCAAGTAATTCTAGAATCGAAGAGATGCTCAACAAGTTGTTGTAGAGAGCAAATCACCACGATGAGACTTTGAAAGGAATGAAGATGGATATTTCAAGCATTCATTAGAAAATAGTCTCACTCAGTGGCTATTAAACAACTAGACCAATAATTGAGGAAAATTTCTTAGCAATTGAACCAATGCCAAAAGGGCACTTTACCAAGCAACATAATTCAAAATCTTAGGAATGAAGAGCACTGCATAGCAATGATGACTTAGAGTGCCAAAACCACTATTAATTCCCCTATGCCATTGTTTAAGGATGAAGCCGATGAAAGGGTCATTGATAGCAAGGTGGTGATTGAGAAAGATACTCCAAGGAGTAAAGGAGTGGAAAACCAAGAGGTGGGAGAGCAAGAGAATGTCAAGACAACCCCAAAACCCCCTCCTCCATTCCCCCAAATTCTTAAGAAAAAGGAAGAAGATGGCAAGTTCAAGCATTTCCTACCAATGATAAAACCATTGTCCATTAACATTTCCCATTTGGAGGCCTTGGAGAAAATATTCGGGTACGCCAAGTATATGAAGGACTTGGTAACAAAGAAGCGTACTCTGAGCCAAGAACTCCAATAATGCAGTGTAATCATGACCAAATGCCTTGTTCAGAAATGAGAGGACCCTAGTGCATTCACCATCACTTGCACTATCGGTGATGTTGAATTTGCAAGAGCATTGTGTGACTTAGGAGCAAGCATCAACCTAATACCTCTTACCATATTCAAAAAACATTATCTTAGCAACACTACCCCAATGAGAATGCAATTGCTTATGGTGGATTAAACCAATAAAAAGCTAGAAGGAATACTTCGTGATGTGCTTGTTAAAGTTGATAAATTAATCTTTCTCGTGGACATTATGTTCCTTGATTATGAGGTTGATTTTGAGGTGCCCATCATTTTTGGAAGACCATCTCTTGCCACTAGGAGAGCCCTAGTGGATATGGATTTGGGTTAACTTCGTTCAGGGTAAATGATGCAGAGGTCGTGTTCGATATCCACCAATCCATGAAACACCTAGATGAATTCAAGAGTGAGTTCTGGACCCGTGATGATTGTTGATGAAGGAAAATGACAAAGTTGAGCCACGACATTAAACAAGGCGTGTCTTCAGAGGCAACCCAAGCATTTCCAATAATTATTTATTTGTTTTAAGTGTGTTTGGTTATTGAGACTTTAGGTAGTAGGATGTTTGTTTATTTTAAGTTCAAAGACATTGATGCAGTTGTAATTTTTCGAAGATTGTTATATTTTGAAACTTGGTCTGCAGATGGAAATTGAAGAACTGAAGATATGATAAAGTGGCACTTGGAGAAGCCTCTACGAGAAGGCCTACGAGTTGTAGTCACCACTATGACTCGTAGTCATACCTCGTAGAGGGAAATAGTGAGTACCAGAGGTTGGCACACACACTACGATCCAACCTTACGATTCGTAGGGTCTCCTACAAGTCGTAAGTAGGTTCATAGTGCCTAGGTATACATTTTAAATTTTAACAAATGTTGGGTCTACTACAAGACCAGGCCTTACGAGTTGTAGGAAACCCTCGACTCGTAGTCGTAGTCTCATTACCCCGATCTGCAACTTCTTAAAAATGACCCAATTTAATTATAAAAGGGGTCAAAATAAAATTTGACCTCATTTTCTCTTTTATAAATCCTAAGGTCGACGAAAACCCCTAAATTTTCTCCACTATTCACCTTTTCAACTAAAATTCTGGCTACCACATCACTTTCTGGCAAGAATTCTAGCTAGGACACTATTTCCTAGGGTTTTGGTGTGCTTTTATCGCTATATTGCTCTGATTCAATTCATCTACAAATTGGTAAGCCTCATGTTACTTGTGTGTTTAGTATAACCATGAATAGTCATGCCATGAGGTTATGTTTTGATCTAGATATGAAACCTAGGGTTTGTATGCTTTGAAAGGTTTTGCTGTGATTCAAACCTTGTTTGAAATTCTTGAGTAGGTGGTTGTAAATGTAGAAAATATTGGTCCATAGAATGTAGTGCTTAATTTTCTCAACTATTATGTGAATTATCTTTGGAATTGGAATTTAGGAGGTGTGGGTGTGTTTCATGTCCCATAGCATGTGGGTTTTGATTGAAAGTGTTTGAATTACTCTTGCATTTCAATGGAATGTTTTGTGATAAAAGTGTGAGCTTAGATATGAAATTACTCTTTGTTTTTGTTGATGTAATGCTGAATTGATTTCAATTCTTAGGGATACTGGTTGCTTTAACTTTCTGATGTCATTTTGGGACTATATATGTGTCAAATATATCGTATTACTCTTTTAAGTATCAATTCCTAGGTTTGTTTATCTTGTTTGAGCTTGTTGTGGGAAAGTGTTAGACACTACTGGTGTCTTCTGGTTTTAGCTACAAGGCCTTCCTAAGACTCATAGGCTCCCCTACGAGTCATAATGGTCCCTTACAGTAAGTATCAGTCACCTGTGGTTTCTTCATGTTTCTCATATAAGACCTATATACGACTCGTAGTACCCATTACAACTCTTAGTGTGGGTCTCATAATCCTGACTAAGTTTTAAAAATGTCTCTGGTAATAGGTACGAGGCCAGACTACGACTCGTAGGCTCCCCTACGATTCATAACTGCCTCTCGTATTTAAGTTCAGACTTTATTTTTGTAAGCATTTTTTGTTACTATAAGACCAGTGTATGACTCATAGTCGTACCTGTACTCGTATCTGTAGACTTGCAATTGCATCAAAGATTTTTGTTTCATTTCTATGTTGAAGTGGTCGTGTTTTATGTTCTTTGCTTTGTGATCATTGATTGGTCAAACACCGTGTAGCTCATACGCTGTTATATGGTTGTTTTGCAGACACAATGCCTCCAAAAGACAAACGAGCAATCCAAATATTTCAATGAAGGTTGATTGATGAAACTTTTGAAGTCGAGAAATCTGAGAGGTATCTAGAAGTCCACAGGGTCAGAATAGACCCCAAAGCTAATATACTTGAGACCCAATCACATACAACATAGACTCCCATGGAAGTTAGCAGTTCCTCCCAAGCTAAAGAGGAGGAACAGTAGGGTAATGGAGACAGGTCTGATAACAGCCTACCACAGATGACCCCCACATACTCAAAGTTAGAGTCAGAGTCTGAGAGCACCTCCCAGACCCAGCAAGAAATAGTCCAGTCACAACCCTCAGCCGACCATAGATGGTCTGTCCTAGGGATGAAAGAGATATATAACCAGGGATTAGAGCCCAAGGGACAAGGAAAACTGGTGTGGCAGTTTCATGAAGAGTCTATACTAAATGACTCAAGGTTGGATGAGGTGCCAGGATTAGCTGAAGAGTTAGATAGACACGTCTACGATGGATAGCAACTAGGCAAGTATACCCCTTACGTGGTCCGTGAGTTTATGTTGCATATCTTGCTACACTCCGCTGAGGGTTAACAAAGAATAAGAAGTCGATGAGCAGCCAAGGTTGTGGGTGGTGCCAGTCCGAGGTAGGAGAGTTCCTTTTTCCAAGGAGACTATTCACTGAATCAAGTTTGAGCCCACCTATAGAGTGCCTCAGTCTACTATAGAGTTGATGGACGCATTGACACAATGAGGAGAGCGGTAACTAGGAAGTACATTGTGTCTAGGACAGAGCCTTTATGGTGGATTGCCAGCAAGATTTGTGAGGAGGGTTTCAAGCTGACATGGGTTACAAACCATGCAGATCCTATAGTGAAGGCTCACCTCTCTTTTCAGCCCAAGTTTTGGCGGTCTATTATGCATTGGCATATCCAGACCACTCAACAGATCATGTGATCATCTTGGATCGAGATGTGTTATTAGCTAGCATCCTAGCTAGTTATGAGATAGACAGGGCCCAAATCATATCGGAGCAGATACACGAGTCAGTCATCCAAACGAACACCTCACTACCATTTCCTGGTTTGGTTTATCATTTATGTAGTGCAATAGATGTTCCTATTGACCCCCGTCGAGACTAACACTTAGAGACCACACGCATCATGGACCCCAGCCTGATTAAGGCTGATGAGAACCCAGTGGGCTTACCATGAGTAGCTCCTCTAGCCATTCCAAAGCCATTCCCGGTAGAGCCCCAGACTCAAGGTGCACCTTCAGATGCCACTGGTACTACTTTAGTCGTTGTAAACCCTACTCTAGTCATTGAGATAGAGTCTACGCCATCCTCCAGTACGCCAGCACCAGCAACGTCTACATTACAAGGTTGATTCTATTATCTCTACTATTGCTTTTCAGGAACTATTATACAGGGTGGCTATGGCTTAGCACAGGTTACAGGATTTAGCAGCACAGGTTAGACCTTGGGTTAGCCAGACCATGAGGGACTTACAAAAGAGGATGAAGGCATTCACCCGTACATTGGTAGATGAGAGAGTCAAAGCGATGGATGCCCAAGTTGATACATTTGAGGTGAGAGTCCAGCAGAGACTTGAGGGCACTAGGCTTGCTGACCCATGCCTGGTGATCGAGGAGTTGGCCAAGTTCAAGGAAGACCTATTACAGATGTTAGCAACTCTTGTAGCAGTCCTAGAGGTAGCACTGTCGGGTTATGAGGTGTTTAACTGGCTAGCTCAACGCCCACATGCTCATGGGAAGAGGCCCCTCAAGACAGATGATCCAGAGATGAGCCAGAAGAGGCCTCGACCTTATGACCTAACAACCTCGGTGGAGGAGCTGATACTAGAGGAGGTGGTGCAGGAGTTGTTCCTATTGACGGACATACAGAGAGATAGGGAGCAACAACATTCACATGGAAAGGGTAGTTTATGTATAGTTGCAACCTAGATTGTTGAGGAAGATATAGTGACCCAGGACCCTGCTGACCAGCCAAAGACCGGTGCTTGATGCACCATGATGTTTGACTTCTTTTGAACCTAATTCTTATTTTGTCATTATGGATACTTTGGTTTGTTGTTGGACAATTTCTTTATTCTATTGGTTTTTGGATTTGTTTAAATATTTTTATGTTGGATGTTATT
The DNA here is from genome assembly GCA_025642045.1 of Solanum sejunctum. Classification (NCBI taxonomy): domain Eukaryota; kingdom Viridiplantae; phylum Streptophyta; class Magnoliopsida; order Solanales; family Solanaceae; genus Solanum; species Solanum sejunctum. The sequence continues at coordinate 16,807 of JAOTQJ010002982.1, read as the reverse complement.
TTTACTTATATTCTGGATGTTAGTTTTTAGTTTTTAACGCATGTATATATATATATATATATATAAATATACATAATATCATGTTTGGTTTTTGTTATTGTCTTTACTTAGAGGACAAAGTATCCTATTTTGGAGTATGGAAAGTTATGGATTAAGGTGAAGTCTGAGTAACCTTGAGGCCATAACTTTCTTTATTTTTTATCCCAAACTTTTCTTGCCATGATTCTTTTTCCTTGTGGATGCTTACTTTTCTATTGAACCGGCATATTTAGGTAGTATAGATAATGCGTAAATTCATATAGTGTTATCTGTCGGCATATACATAGTCATTAAATGCTTTTTGAATGATTTGAAATATTGGGTACCCTCAATAATTTTGAGCTTGTGATTATTGATGCATTCATGCATTTTGATGATCTGGTGATATTTTTCCTGATAATGTAAAGGTAAGTTGAGGCTTAAAGCAGGACCTGTGAGTCTATACTAGATTGTGGGTGCAATGCAATATGTGTTGTGAGCTTAATTTACCATATTCATGCATTTTGTATGGATTTAAACTTGCCTTAGTATTATATGATATGTTTGGTGATGTGGTTGATGTGGAAAGGATCTTAGGCCTTTGTTCTTTGCGCAAACCTACTTTTATCCTAAATGACCTACCAAATGAGTAAGTGAATCCCTTGTTTCAAATTTTTGAGTCTCTCATGTACTCATTCTTTCTTGACACCTTATTAGCTTAACCTTGTTTGATGAAATACCTTGATATTAGCCCTGGTCTATCCTTGAACATGTGAACCTTAATTGAGGCTAAAAGCCTAAGTTGAGTGTGCCTACAAGTTGTGGCCCTGGTTTTAGGAATAGATATGGTGTACTTTACCTCAGGCTAATAGCCAAAATTGCCAGTGGCTCTTATTATGGTAAAGTAATGACAATGAGGTGGTTGGTTCTTAAATTAAGAAAGAAATGAAGAATCATGAGCTAAGTGAAGAAAAATAAAATAAAAGTGCCTTGAATTAAAGCAAGAATTAAGTTTAGAAATAAGGCACAGTTGAATATAGAAAGAAAGCACTCGAGAATACTTTGAAACACGAGAATAAGGGTGGATCTAATGAAAAGGGTTGGGTTATGAAAGCAAAAAGTGTTGCAAAACATGGTTCAACGATAGCTTTTAGTCATTACTTGCCTAAAATAGCATACCAAACCCCCCTGAACCTTTGTTACAAGCCGATAAGTCCTAAAGTGATCCAAATCTACATTATTACCAAGCCAGAAGATGAGTATACAGGCAAGCCTATGGTGTTAGTCAGTGTGCATGAATTTCAATTGAGAGAGTGAGAATGCTTTCTCAGTCCCTGAATTCTAATTGCTTCTTGAGTAAGTAAAAAGGACTTCTTTCCTACGAGGGAATTTGCACCACTTGATTAGCATATGGCTGCATTAGTGATTATAGATGGTTGATGCTTCTTAGCTTATCATAGTTGGGTTGCTAGATTCATCATTATGTTTTGTCGTGCTCAGTAGCTTTACAATCTGGTTTTTAAAATGATAGGTGGGTACCTGGTTAGAGTGAAAGATATATATGCCATTGGTATAGCTGCTATGTATTTCTCATTGTCTATGTAGATTGAGTCATCGGTTGAGGACAAGCAACAATTCTAAGTATAGGGTGCTAATGTGCTATCAAAACACAACACATTTGATGCATCAAACAAGGGATTTTGTGGGTTCTTAATGCAACTTTTTATGATTTTATGTGTTTCTGTGTTGTTACAGAAAAGTTAGGTTGGCATGATCTGGAGAGAAGTTATAGATTTTATTAAAGCATAGGACATAAAAGTCACCTACGAGTCATAGTCCAAGCTATGAGTCGTAGGATGCTATCGTAGTAAGAAATAGAGATAAAACATCAGAAATTTGCTAAGTAGAGGTTAACCCTATGAGGCCACCCTACGAATCACAGGTCTCACTACAAGTTGTATAGGTGTACTCATAGCAGGAATTAGAGAGCCCAAATATGAGACCAAAAACTAAAGGCCTAGATTATGAGATGAGCATACGAGTCATAGCCCAAACAAATCATATTAGTGGGTCATATCAATTGGGTCCAAGATGCCAATAACTTGATACGAAACCCCGATTATGACTTGTAGGCCATCCTACGAGTCGTACCAGTTGCCAGCTGTATTTTCTGTGTAATTTTTAGGGTTATTTTGTAAACACTATAAATAGTTTAAGTTAGGGTTTTATTGATGAGGTTTCGAAACAGAGAAGGGTCAACTTCGAATATACTCTTATGAAAACTTTTTTGAGGTTTTTTGCTTATTTTATCATTTTCTCTTGGAAAACCCTATTTTGGGGACTGCAAATCTGGCTTTGTGCTTATTATAAATCTATCAAGCTTGTGATTTGGAACTTGTGGTGTCTTCAATCTTCATTGCTTTGGGTAAAATTCCCAATCATGTATTTTATTTGCATTTTGTCGGTTTTGCCTTAGCCATGAGTAGCTAAGCACCGACAACTTGAGGTTGTGGGAACCATGGGTATTTGACCTGAGATAACCTAGGTTTATAGCATTTTTATGATTGGGAATTTGTATGTATTGTTTATTTTCCTTCATTATGATTGTTGTTTGGTGGTTATCAACACCAAACCTCGCCTACTATCACGATCCTGACCAAGGTAGTGACGAATAGGAAAAGGGGAGTAGATTATGGATTCAATTGATGTGTTCTCGTCCAATCAACCAAACCTGACAAAGGAGATGTTGACTGGGACAATAGGTAACAGTTAGTTAGCACGCCATGGTAGCCAGCCAAGCGCCATGGTGAAATTTGACCTTCACCTTTAGAAAAAGGCTGGTAGAACCTAAGTTACCATCCAGCATGCGAATCTTCAATTGTAGTTATGTTACTTAGGGTAGTCGAGTCAACGAACCATGGGGAACACAATTCCCAAGTTGTCGCTAAGATTGATTGTTTTTTTCATATCATAGTATAATGTTTATTTTATTTTGTTCTTGAACCACAAAACCCTCCCATTTAGATATTTTAGTTATCGATACTCGAAATAATTAATAGCGAATTCTTGTAGTCAAACCCTGTATTCACCGTGGATTCAACCCCAACCTTCGGTTAGTTTAATTATTGATAGCGACTACTTTCTTATTGGAGTGTGAACATCACTAGTACCCATCAACCTTGCTGGGAGGTTTGTGCTCCTTCAACCATGTTAGAAGGTTTGTACTCCATCAAACATATTGGGGGTTTGTACCCATCAACCCGTTGAGGGGTTTATACACTATCAACATCATGAGGGGTTTTGTACCTCATGTGCCTCTCCAAGGAGGTGATAGGACTTGGATTGCACTAAGAATGGTCACTCCTTACATTTGCATTATGTTCTATGAAATTATGATTTACTTCAAGCATCTTCCATTCATGTCATGTTGCATATGCTCATCCATTGATTAATTAAGCATTTCGATTATGATACCTATTTATTGTTGCACTGCATCCTATATACTTAGTACCTTCAAACATACTAATGCATACTCTATGCCTATTTTATGTCACCATGTAGGAACCGGTGTACGCTTGATCCTCCTCCTCCTCCACGTGGCTAGTACGACTTCTATCAAGCTTGTTAGTGAGTCTTCCATTTCGGGGATGTTACTTATGAACTGTTGTTATATATTAAGACTTTCTCTCTTGACTTATTTATTGACAATTAGGGTTAGTTCAGTTGGTTGTCTTGGCCCTCGCTCTTATCTATGTAGTAAAGGTGTTGTTGTACATGTTATTTATCTATGCTATGAGTTTTGACTCTATTGGCTCTTGTTGTTTAAGATATGAATGTTTACCCTTAGTCCCATTTCCCACTATTTACGTTTATGTCTTTTTGTCATTCTAATTGCCTCCGTGACCATGGATGTGTAATGATATGCTACGAGGCTTTAGTATTCCTTCGAGTTTCCCATTCGTCAGTCACGTCTAGACCATAGGCTAGGGTCGTGACATCACCAGAAGTTCGTGAGTGGTTTTTTTGTTATTTTTTCTCCAATGACTAACTTGAACCAAAAGAAGGTAAAATTTGTGTGGACCGATGAATGTGAGAAGAATTTCCAAACCTTGAAAGATAAGCTTGTCTCTACTCCTATCTTGTCTCTACCGGAAGGGTTGGAAGGATTTGTTGTGTATTTTAATGCCTCAAGAATTGGTTCGAGTTTGTTTTGACACAAAATGGTAAGGTGATAGTTTATGCCTTTTGACAACTTAAGGTGCATGAAAATAATTATTCTATCCATGATCTTGAATTGGCCGCCGTAGTATTTGCTTTGAAAATTTGGTGTCACTACTTGTGTGGGGCTCATGCTGGTGTGTTCACTAATCATAAGAATCTCAAATATGTTTTCACCCAAAAAGATCTCAACTTGAGACAAAGAAGCTGGTCAGAGCTTTTAAAAATTATGATATGACTCACCCCCGGTAAAGTTAATCTTGTTGTCGATGCTCTAGTAGGGTGTCTATGGGTAGTATATCTCATGTTGATGATAGTGGCAAAGAAGTTACTAGGAAGGTTCATTGGTTTCCTAGATTGGGGTTAGGTTGGAAGAGGTTGATAATGGTGGGGTTGTGGTTATTAATGGTTCTGAATCTTCATTGGTTGAGGAGGTTAAGGCAAAGCAAGATCTTTACCCCACCTTGTGGGAGTTGAAGGCCTTGGTGAGAGATGGTAAGGTGGAGGTTTCCTACCAAGGGGGAGATGGTGCCCTTAGGTAACAAGGTAGATTGTGTGTGCCTAATGTTGATGACTTGAGAAAGATGATTTTAGATGAGGCTCATAATTCTTCCTATTCTATTAACCCTAGTTCTACAAAGATTTATATTTATTTAAGGGAAGTGTTTTGGTGGAGTTGTATGAAGAGAGACATTGCTAAGTTTGTATTCGGTTGTCACAGTTGCCAACAAGTTAAAGCCATGCATCAAAGGTCGAGCGGCCTAGCCCAAGACATAGAGATACCTAATTGGAAGTGGGAGGAAATTAAGATGGATTTAGTGGTTGGGTTTCCTAAGATTAGAAGAAAGTTTTACTCCATTTGGGTTTTAGTTGATAGAACGACAAAGTAGTCTCATTTCATACCGGTTAAAGCTACATATAGTGCCAAAGATTATGCTAGATTGTACATTCATGAGTTGGTTAGATTGCATGAGGTGTCTTTGTCTATCATACCAGATTGTGGTGCTTAATTCACTTCTCACTTTTGGAGGTCCTTCAAATGAGGTCTTGGCACCAAGGTAAATCTTAGTACAACCTTTCACCCTCAAACAGATGGCCAAACCAAAATAACTATCCAAGCTCTTGAGGATACACTTAGAACTTATGTTTTGGTACTTAAGGGTAGTTAGGATGAACATATTATCCTCATTGAGTTTGCTTACAATAATAGCTACCATTCAAGAAGTGGTATGGCCCCTTTTGAGGCTCTTTATAGTAGATGTTGTAGGTCCCCAGTTGAATGGTCTAAGGTAGGAGAGATGGCCTTGCTGGATCCGGATCTAGTTGTGGAGGCCATGGAGAAGGTAAGGTTGATAAGGGAGGGGTTGAAAATAGCCCAAAGTAGATGGAAGTTCTATGCTGATGTGAGGAGGTGAGATCTTGAATTTAAGGTTAGTGATTGGGTTTATTTGAAAGTCTCACCCATCAAGGGTAACATTTTGGTAAGAAGGGTAAATTGAATCCAAGATTTATGGGTCCTCATAGATTGTTGAGGAGGATTGGTAATGTGGCCTATATATTGGAGTTGCTTTATGACATGAATATGGTTCATCCGGTCTTCCAAGTTTCTATGTAGAGGAAGTGTGTGGGTGACCCAAGTGCTATTGGGCATTTAGATGTTGTGGGTGCTTTTGAAGACAATTTGACTTATGAAGAGGTCCCGATAGAAATGTTGGATAGACAAGTGAAAAGGTTGAGGATCAAGGATGTTGCTTCCATTAAGGTTCATTAGAGAAACCAATAAGTTGAGAGTACTACATCGGGAGCCGAGGCAGACATGCAAAAGCAATATCTATGTCTCTTACATTCTACTCAAGCCTAAGGTAATAACTTTAAGTCCACTACATGATTTCAAATCTTAAGTTTCAGGCCTTATGTCATTTGAATGCATTCGATGTTTAGGTTGACAAGTTTATGATGCTCTGTACACTTATGTTGAGATTTTTGAAATGATGTTTAAGTGCATTGTTGCATTCATGTGTTGGGCTGAAATTATCTTGATTACTTCTCTTATATACATTTCTTTGACATTTGGGGATGCATGTTCCCAAGGGGAGATACTGAAACGCCCCAAAAAGTGCCTGAAAATGTGCCTTGGAAATGCCTATAATCATAATTTCTATATATCTCAAAATTTGTGTGTGATATCAAAAATTTGACTTTATATTCGTGATCAGGGGAAATAATTGAGTGGGAAATGGGTATAACCCTGATTTTAGAGAAACTGTATAAAAATTTGATTTTCCAAAGTTGGCAAAAAATAGAATCAATCCACGCCCCTGGCGTGACATAACCAGGGCACGTACAAGTGTTATTTTTTTGCCAGTTTTCTTGTTCGGTCTAAGGATTTAAGGTCTTAGGCCTAATTTGCATAAAAATAACTATACTTAGTCATTTTTCAACCTCATATCATTCAAGAAATAACCCAAAACCTTATCTAACACTTAGCCAAATATTTCATTCAAAATCAAGTGTTCCAAACTCATTCTAGATCTCGAGAAATATATTCAAGCTTCAAGTTCTCATTCAAATTATCTACAAGGAAATCCCCAAAGTTAAGGTATGTGGGTTTCAACCATTGAGTACTTTTACCCATGGTGCTCAACCTTCCTTTTTCTATAAATTGATGTTCTAAGTTGATTTATTTGTGGGTGTTACTTATTATGAACTTGATTACAAACTATGTTGGGGTTTCATAAGATATGACTATGTCAGTATGTTTTGTGTTATGAATCTATGATCTAGTATGAGATTTGATGTGGGGTTTTAATATATCTTGCATGACGGTATTACCAAGTGTTGCTCGGTTGATTTATATTATGTTTTCTCACATGATTTCTCTCTTGAATTGCATGATTTTGAACTAGCAACACACACCCGCCAAGTGTTTGGTAAAATGTCAAATGGTCTATTGCATGGCTTATGAGTTAAGTGACTTTATAATGATGAAAGGGATGCATATATGTGTTGATTTCTTAAAAAGTATCTATAGTTTTGCAAGTTAACCAAACGTTGTTGAGGGGACTATGCCTAAACCACCTTGTCAGGGGGTGCTAGGCTAGTACTACCATGTTGAGGGGTATATACCTTGACCACCTTACCATGTTGATAGGTATATACCTTAACCACCTTGTCAGGAGTGCTAGGCCCGTACTACTAATTGAGGGGTAGATACCTCAATTGCCTTGTAAGGGGGTGATATGCCTTGGTTTCCAAGTACTAGTTACTTGGTTGATGATGATGGTCTCTTTCTACACGTAATATGTTCCATATAAGCATGTTTTACTATAAGCATTGATCATGCATGCCATATTTTTTTATACTCACCCATTGCTTATGTATATGCATTTCAGTTATGTTGCTTGTCTCTTGTAGCATCGCATCCTACATACATAGTATATTCAAATATACTAACACATACTCTATGCCGATATGATGTTACCATGTAGGAACCAAAGCTCCACTTGATCATCTACTACCTCCATGTTGCTAGTATTATCTCTTGAAGCAAGTTTGGTGTGTCCTCAACTCCGAGGACAATAGCTATTGATCTTATGTTATGTAAAGACACTTTTCTTTTTTCAGCTACTTATGACTATAAAGGTGAGCTTGGAAAGTGTTGTGGCCCCTGCTCAATTCATGTTCAGAGGTGTTATTGGACAAGTGATGTAATTATGCTTGAGATTTGACTCTTTTGATGATTATGTTATTAAAGACATCCCTTAGTCCCTTTATCCTTATTTATACTCTTTTATTGTTGTTTAATTGCTTTTGCGGCCAAGGATGTTTAAATGATATGCTAAGAGTCTTGTTTGGAGTCCCCTTAGGATTCCCATTCGTCGTGTCACGTTCAGGCCCTAGGCTTGGGTTGTAACATACTTGGTATCAGAGCATTAGGTTGTTAATGGTCCTCAGCATCCAGCACACCGCATCAATTGAAGTGTTTATTCAAGGTTATGAAGTGCACCACAACTATGAGTAAGAGGCTATGAGGCATTTTAGGAAATGTTTTCCTATTTCTTGATCTATGTTGTGCTGTAGAAGTTAAGGTAAGGCTCTCCCCTAGTGAATGTTCTTTACTATTTTAGATCATGCTTATCTGGAGACGAAGAAGAGCTCGTACACCTAAAGAATAATTGGCTCATGAAGAGTTTCGAGATGCTATCGCTATGTTAGCTCAAGTCAAATGAATCAAGGGGTCTAACCCTCATGCTCCTACTTCAGCATCTACAGTGAGGAATTTTATGAGGATCAACCCACTCAAATTGAATGGGTCTAAAGTGGATGAGGACCCTTAAGAATTTATTGATGACACAATGTGTTGTCTATGATGGGGCTTAGATCGGAGGAGAAGGTAGAGTTGGCGACTTACCAACTCAAGGGGCTGGCTCAAATATGATTTACCTAATGGAATGAGGAGAAGCGGAACAATGTGATCCTTTGGGAGGAGTTTAAGGTGGCATTTCTCAACTGATTCTTCCCTCTTAAGCTAAGGGAGGCCAAAATTATGGAATTCATGTATCTAAAGCAAGGGTCTATGTGTTTGAGGGTGTATGACCTCAAGTTCAATCATCTCTCTAAATCTGCTCCACAATTGGTGGCCGAGCCAAGGTCTATGATGAATAAGTTTGTGATGGGTGTATTTGATTTAATGAATGACGAGTGTCGTGCTGTCGTGTTGATAGGTGATATGAATGTGTCCTGCCTCATGACTTATGCCAAGCAATTTGAGGGGGAAAAGTTAAGAAAGTAGAGAATGGGTGAGGCTAAGAAGGCGCATTTTGAAGGTAGATTCCAATGTCCAACCGGTGGCCAGATTCATCAAGACCAAAGGTCTTCCAGTGCTCCTAATAGAAGGTTTGATAATGACAACCCAAGGGTCCAAGGTAGTTGTGTTGTGGTGCCTAATCCTATGTGCCCATGATGTGGTAGAGGCCATGATGGCCCATGTTTGAGGAACACCAATGCTTGCTATAGTTGTAGAGAAGTGGGTTACAAGAAGATTGATTATCCTCATAATCAAATTAAGGGTGGAGATGGTCGTCCACAAGGCCAAAGTGCAAATCTAGGTCCTAGAGGAAGGGGAGGTCAACAAGGTGCTGCCCTAAAGCACAACCGGTTCTATGCTTTTTAATGGAGACAAGGATAGGTGAGGTGCTCGATGTCATCACCAGTATGTTAAAAGTCTTTGAATTTGATATATATGGATTAATAGATGGGGGTTTCACTCTCTCTTTTGTTACTCCTTTAGTTTCTAAAAAGTTTCATGTTAAACCAGAGTTGTTGTGTGAGCCATTGTTGGTGCATCCATTGTTGCTAGAAGGGCCTATAGAAATTGTCGCATTTTCATTTTACATAAAATGTTGCCTTGTGATTTTGTTGTGTTGGATATGGTGGACTTTGATGTCATTCTTGTGATGGATTGGTTGCATGCATATTATGCCTCTATTGATTGTAGAACCCATAGGGTCAAAGTCCAATTCCCTAATGAACCCGCCCTTGAGTGGGAGAGTCATGATGTACTGCTCAAGGGTAGATTCATTTCTTCCACTAATGCCCAAAAGTTGATTTTTAAGGGGTGTGTCTATCATCTTGTGAGGGTTAGGACGTTGAGTCCAAAGTCCCTCCCATAGAGTCGATTCCGGTGGTTAATGAGCTCCTTGATGTCTTTCCTAGTAAGCTTCTTGGTGTTCCTCCCAAAAAGGGAAATAGATTTGGGTATAGACCTCTTTCTCGATACTCAACCCATTTCTATTACCCCTTATCGTATGGCCTTGACAAAGTTAAAGGAGCAATTGAGGGATTGTTGGAGAAGAGTTTTATTATGCCTAGCCAATTACCTTAGGGTGCACAAGTGTTGTTTGTAAAGAAGAAGGATGGTACTCTTAGAATGTGCATTGAATACCAGCAACTTAATAGGGTCACCATAAAGAATAAGTACACTTAACCAAGGATTGATGATCTTTTTGTCCAACTTCAAGGGCCTAGTTACTTCTCTAATATTAATCTTCGATCCGGGTATCACCAAGTGAAGGTGAGGGAGTGTGACATTCCCAAGACGACCTTCTAGACTAGAAATGAGCACTATGAGATTGTTGTTATGTCTTTTGGGTTAACCAATGCACCGACTATCTTCATGGATCTTATGAGTGTGGTCTTTAAACCCTACCATGACTTGTTTGTGGTGGTTCATTATTGATGATATCTTGATGATATCTTGCGGGTTATTATTGGAGGTTCATTAGTGGTTTCTCTTCTAATTCTTCTCACATGAATAAGTTGACCCAAAATAAGTAAAAATTTCTGTGGACCAATGAATGTGAGAAGAGTTTCCACACCATGAATGATAAACTTGTCTCCGCTCCTATCTTGTTTAGACCAGAAGGGTTTCTTATGTATTGTGATGCCTCAAGAATTGGTTTGGGTTGTGTTTTGATGCAAAATGGTAAGGTGATAGCTTAAGCCTCTAGACAACTTAAGGTGTATGAAAAAAATTATCCTATACATGATCTTGAATTGGCCGCCATGGTATTTACGAGGATTATTTGGCGTCACTAGTTATATGGGGCTCATGTAGATGTGTTCACCGACCATAAGAGTCTCCAATATGTGGTCACCCAAAAAGATCTCAACTTGAGACAAAGAAGGTGGTTAGAGCATCTTAAGGATTATGATAAAGTGTGCATTATCACCTTGGTAAGGCTAATGTTGTGGCCGATGCTCCAAGTAAGGCATTTGTGTGTAGTCTATCTCATATTGATGATAGTGGCAAGGAAGTGGCTAGGGAGGTCCATCGGTTGGCTAGATTCGGGGTTAGGTTGGAAGAGGTTGATAATTGTGGGGTTGTGGTTGTTGATGGTTCTAAATCGTCATTGGTTGAGGAGGTTAAGGCACAGCAAGATCTTAACCCCGCCTTGTGGGAGTTGAAGGCCTTGGTTAGAGATGGTAAGGTGGAGTTTTTCTTCCAAGGGGGATATGATGCCCTTAGGCAAAAAGGTAAATTGTGTGTGCCTAATGTTGATGACTTAAGAAAGAAGATTTTAGATGAGGCTCAAAATTCTTCCTATTCTATTCACCCAGATTCTACAAAGATTTATAGAGATTTGAGGGAAGTGTTCTAGTGGGGTGCTATGAAGGGAGACGTTGCTAAGATTTTTGTTGTCACAATTGCCAACAAGTTAAAGACGAGCATCAAAGGTTTGGAAGCTAACCCAAGATATAAAGATTCCTACTTGGAAGTGGAAGGAAATTAAAATGGATTTTGGTGTTTGGGTTGCCTAAGACTAGAAGACATTTTTGACTCTATTTGGGTTATGGTTGACAGACTGACAATATTGGCTCATTTCCTACCTATTAAAGCTACAGATAGTGTCGAAGATTATGCTACATTGTACATTCATGAGTTTGTTAGATTGCATGGAGTAGCTTTTTCTATCATATTGGATCGTGGTGTTCAATTTACTTCTCACTTTGGGAGGTCTTTCCAAAGAGGTCTTGCTACCAAGGTAAAGCTTCGTATGACCTTTCCCCTTCAAATAGATAGCCAAGCCAAAAGAACTATCCAAACTCTTTAGGATATGCTTAGACCTTGGGTTTTCAAGTTTAAGGGTAGTTGGGATGAACATCTTTCCCTCATTGAGTTTGATTACAATAATAGCCATTATTCAAGCATGGGTATGGCTCCTTTTGAGGCTCTCTATGGTACACTATGTAGGTCCCTGGTTGGATGGTTTGACATGGGGAAGATGGCGTTGTTGGGTCTGGATCTGGTTGTGGAGGCCATAGAGAAGGTGTGGTTGATAAAGGAGAGGTTGAAAACAGCCCAAAGTAGACAAAAGTCGTATGCCAATGTTAGGAGGAGAGATCTTGAATTTAAGTGTTATGATTGAGTGTATTTGAAGGTCTCACCCATGAAGGGTGTGGTTCGTTTTGGTAAGGAGGGTAAATTGAGTCCAAGATTTGTGGGTCCTTATAGAGTGTTGAGGAGAATTGGTAATTTTGGCCTATGAGTTGGAGTTGCCCAATGACATAAATATAGTTCATCCGGTCTTCCATGTGTCTATGTTGAGGAGGTGGGTGGGTGACCGAATTGCTATTGTGCCTCTAGATGTTGTGGGTATTGTTGAAGATACTTTGACTTATGAAGAGGTCTCGGTAGAAATTTTGGATAGACAAGTGAAAAGGTTGAGGAACAAGAATGTTGCTTCCGTCAAGGTTCTTTGGAGAAACTAATAAGTTAAGAGTGCTACATGCGAAGTTGAGGTGGACATACAAAAGCAATATACTTGTCTCTTCCATTCTACTCAAGCCTATGGTACGAACTTTAAAGCCACTACATGATTTAATATCTTAAATTTCATACCTTATGTCATTTGCATGCATTCATGTTTTCAATGACAAGTTTATGATGATTTTGACACTTATGTTGAGACTTTTGAAATGATGTTTAAGTGCATTATTGCATTCATGTGTTGGGCTGAAATTATCTTTATTACTTCTCTTATATATGTTTCTTTGACATTCTGGACAAATGTTCCCAAGGGAGAGATATTGAAACTCCCTAAAAAGTACCCTAAAATATGCCTTGAAAATGCCCATAATCATAATTTTCATTTAACTAAAACTTGTGTATGATATTCAAAATTTGATTTCATACGTGTGATCAGGCGGCAATATTGAGTGGAAAATGAGTATAACCTTGATTTTAGAGCAATCGTATCAAAATTTGATTTTCCAATATTGGCATAAAATAGAATCGATCCACTCCACTGGCGCAACGAGGCCAGGGAGGAGACCAGTGTTGATTTTGTGCTAGTTTCTATTTCGGTCTAAGGCTTTCAGGTCTTGGGCCTAAGCCTTCCTATGTGTAAAAATACCTATACTTAGTAATTTTTCTACTCCATATCATTCAAGACATTCCCCAAAATCCTCTCTAACACTTATCTAAATATTTCATTCAAAATAAAGTGTTCCAAACTCATTTCGGATCTCAAGAAATCTATTCAAGCTTCACATTCTCATTCAAATTATCTTCAAGGAACCAAAGTTGAGGTATATGGGTTTCAACAATTGGGTTCTTTCACCCATGGTGCTCAATCTTCCTTTTTATGTAAATTGCATGTTTCTAAATTTATTTACTTATGGGTATTACTCATTATGAACTTGATTATAAACTATTTTGGGGTTTCATAAGATGTGACTGTTTTAGCATTTTTTGATCTATAAATCTATGATCTATTATGAGATTTGATGAGGGCTTTTAATGTATCTTTTATGAGGTTTTTCCAAGTGTTGGTGGGTTGATTTACACTATGTTTTCTTACATGATTTTTCTCTTGCATTGCATGACTTTGAACTAGTAGTACAGAGCCATCAAGTGTTTGGTAAAATGTCCGATTAAGGGTTCTTGAGTTATTGAAGGTCTATTGCATGACTTATGAGTTAAGTCATTTTATTATGATGAAAGGGATGCATGTATGTGTTTATTTCTTAAAAAGTATCTATAGAGTTGCTAGTTGACCACACCTCATTGAGGGGTTGCTATGCCTCAACAAACTTGTCGAGGGATTCTAGGCCCGTACTACCATGTTGAGGGGTATATATCTTAACCATCTTGTTGGGGTATGCTAGAACTGTACTACCATGTTGAGGGATATATACCTTGACCACCTTGTCGGGGGGTGCTAGGCCTATACTACCATGTTGAGGGGTATATACCTTGACCACCTTGTTGGGGGGTGCTAGGCCCGTACTACCAATTAAGGGGTAGATGCCTCAATCGTCTTCCAAGATGGTGATATGCCTTGGATTCCAAGTATTAGTTGCTTGGTCTATGATGATGGTCTCTTTCTACACATATTTTATGGTCCATATAAGCAAGTTTTACTCCAAGCATTGATCATGCATGCCATAAGCTATTATACTCACCCATTTCTTATGTATAAAAAATTTGGTTATGTTGCTTGTATCTTGTTGCATCACATCCTATATACTCAGTACATTAAAATGTACTAGCGTATACTCTATGCCTACATGATATTACCATGTAGGAACGGGAGCTCCACTTGATCATCTTCCTCCTCCAAGTGGCTAGTACTATCTATTGAAGCAAGTTTAGTGAGTCCTCAACTCCAAAGACAATAGCTATTGATCTTATGTTATGTAAAGATGCTTTTCTTTGTTTAGATGCTTATTACTACGAGGGTGAGCCTCGAAATGGTCATGGCCCCCTCTCAATTCCATGTTTAGAGGTGTTGTTGGATAAGTGATGTAATTATGCTTGAGATTTGACTCTTTTGACGATTTATGCTATTAAAGGCTTCTTTTAGTCCCTTTATCCTTATTTATTCTCTCTTACTATTATTTAATTGCTTTCGCAACCAAGGATGTCTAAATAATATGCTAAGAGGCTTGTTTGGGGTCCCCTTTGGGTTCTCATTCGCCATGTCATATCTAGGCCCTAACCTTGGGTCGTGACAAGATGTTTAGCTGAGAACGATGTACTCACACCTTTTAGGAAATCGACAAATAATCTAGAAATTGTATTCTTTGGATTTTTGTTTTAGAAGAATTAATTTTAGATAACAAATCAGGATATTGTGTTCTTTGGATTTTATTTTAGAAGAATTAGAAAATTATTGTAATTGAAAGTTATCTTTTATAATTTAGAAGTCATAATTTTTATTAAAAATTTTGAAAAAAAATGTTAATAGAGTTTTAAACTATTTAGATGTTTTCATCCAATTAAAAAAATCACAGAAAAATCAAACTTCTTTATTTACTACTAAAAATAATTTTCAATCAGCTGAAAATAAGATGAAATGTGAATATTACAACACTTATATTCTCTCAATGTGGTCTAAAGGAAAGATTTCATAATTGGAATTGGTTATATTAAGTTCAAACTACAATTGTTAATTTTTTTTCTTTCTTTTACCTTCTTTAGGAGCTTTCACTTTTTATTTATTTGGTGATTCAAATTTAGTCATGCTATTATATCTTGTGTTGTCATTATTCACCTTATATTTGTTAATTTTATTGTATTTGCATTCCATCATTGTCTATAGTTACTAATCGCTCTTTCTTATTTACTTTTCTTCTCTTTCCTGTCTTTCACATCTAGTTTATTCTACTTATGAGTTTTTGAGACGAGGGTTCCCAGGAAACAACCTCTCTATCCTCAATTTTTGTAATACAACCCTCAAATGACCTATATGCTCCTCCCTACTATGTGAATAGATCAAAATATCATCAATGAAGACTATAACAAAAAGTCAAGGTAGGGTTTGAAGACCCTATTTATTAGGTCCATGAAGATGGTTAGTGCATTGATCAACCCAAAAGACATCACAACAAACTCATAATGCCCATATCTATTCTGAAAGGCCATCTTGGGATGTCACACTACCTCGCCTTCACTTAATGATACCCGAACCGAAGTCAATCTTAGAGAAATGGTTAGCCCCTTGCAATTAGTCAAACAAATCATCAATCCTTGGAAGAGATACCTATTCTTGATGGTGACCCTATTGACTTGCTGATAGTCAATACTTATCCTAAGGGACCTATCTTTCTTTCTCACAAACAACACCAGAGCACCCCAAGGTAATTTATTAGATCTAATAAATCCCTTCTCCAACAAGTCCATCAATTTTTCCTTAAAATCTTTCAACTCCACTAGGGCCATACGGTAAGGGAGAATAGAAATAGGTTGAGTATCGGGGAGGATGTTTATGGCAAAGTCTATTTTCCTTTTGATAGGAACACCAGGAAGGTCATTTGGGAAGACATCAAGAAACTCATTTACAATTGGAACCGACATTATGGGAAGGACTTTAGACTCCACATCCTTAACCCTCACAAGATGGTAAAGATGTTAGGACCTGCAATGTAATTTAAACCCCGAACGTCCTTAATTGGTTCAATTTAATAAAGTTTGGGACCAAATATAATATTTTACCTAAGTTAGGTCCTTAAGAATAAAAAGGGATGTGGGGTCAAGGTGGATGTCCTTTTTTTATTGGCACAAGTGTATATATGTGTGCCTATATATATGAGTATATCTTGTACAAGATATACATGTACACTTACCCAAAAATTGAAAAAACTTTGGTTGAACTCAAGCAACTCTCGGGTTGCTATATTAAAAACATCAATAATTCAATTTTTTCGTGTTTTTGATTATTTCATGCTTCAAACTCGGTATATTGAATCCCTTAAGTAGCGTGGTGGCGTTGGTTCATCAAGAAAACCCCTAGTTTGCGAGCTATGAAAGTTTTGGTTATAGGAAAGGTTTGAAAGGTATGTTAAGTTTTGTTGTTGTTTATGTTAATTAGTGGTTATGAAAGTGTTAGACATGTGTTAAAATGATAATAAATCTCAAAAATAGGATTGGTTGTTAACGGAATTATAAATTTCGAGTTGTGGTCGAATTGGGAATGGAATTTTGTATATGATTGGATATTGACTTGTTGACATGTATTTGTATTTCTTTGGCATGAAAATAGTTGTTATGTGGTAAAGGAAGTGTTAG
>JAOTQJ010002971.1:0-18798 GCA_025642045.1 Solanum sejunctum | reverse complement strand
CTCAAACTTAATTATGCACGCCAAATTTACTTGATACTCTAATCATGCACCATAAATATACTTAAGTTTAAATTACATGACATCCACAACAATATTTGCCAATTGGATTATTATCCTTAATTTAAAGAAAAATGGGGTCTAACAGAAATTCCCCCAGAATCACCTATTAATGCTATAGTGGAGGATCTGAGAAATGCAGTCCAACTATTGACTCATATAGCTTCTAGACAATTTAAAAAACACGAAGTTCCAGTTATAGGTGCAGGTGGTGTGAATAGGGTAGCTGGCACGAGGATACATGACTTCCTTAATTTGGACCCTCCATCCTTCACTTGGTGAGACCCTAACAAATATCCCTAAGACTTTGTTGACCAGATTTAATGCACTTTAGAGATTATGCATATAAGTGATATAGAAGCTATTGAGTTAGCTACATATAGGGTGAAAGGTGTGGCTATATTGTGGTATGAAGCTTGGAAATAATCCAAGTATATAGATGCACCTCCGACTACTTGAAAGGAGTTCAAAGAGGCATTAATTGACTTTGGTTCTACACACACCTTAAGTATTGAACAAACTATTTGAACTATCTAAATCAATCGGTGAATCTATTATGGCTAGAAGGATTGACATATTGTCTAACCTTATTAAGCTAGAAATATTGGAATTTGATGTTATAATGGGTATTGATTGGTTATCATCTTCCTATGCCACCGTGGATTGCCGAACTAAGAGAGTGTACTTCCACTTTTCAAATGAGGCAGTTCTCGAATGGGAAGGCAATATTGGGGCACCAAAACGTTTATCTCTTATTTTAAGGCAAGAAAGATGATATCTAAGGGTTATACATGTCATTTAGTTAGAGTAAGGGATATGGAGGCAGAATCGTAAACTCTTCAATCAGGTCCTATAGTGAACAAATTCGTTGATGTGTTCCCTGAAGAACTTCCAGGCTTACCTCCAGAATGACAAGTAAATTTTGGTATTGACTTACTTTCAGGCACTCAACCTTTTTTCATCCCTCCATATATAATAGCCCTAGTAGAATTGTGTGAATTAAAAGAGCAGTCAAAAGACTTAATGGAGAAGGATTTTAAAAGACCTAGTGTGTGCCCTTGTGGTGCACCAGTGCTATTTGTATGCAAAAAGGATGGCACCTTGAGAATGTGTACCGACTATCGATAATTGAATAAGGTGACAATTAATAACAAATACCCCATCCCTAGAATTGATAAGTATTTGGTCAGTTACAGGGTGCCAAATGCTTTTCAAAAGTTGATTTAAGATCAAGTTATCACCAAGTGAGGTTGAAGGAGAAAGATATACCTAAGACTACTTTTAGAACACACTATTGTCACTTTGAATTTCTTGTTATGTCATTTGGGCTAACGAATGCACCAACAGTTTTTATGGATCAGATAATAGCGTATTCTAGCCATTCTTAGATATGTTCATGATGGTAGTTATAGATGATATTTTGGTATATCTAAGATTAGGAGAGGACCACACAAATCACTTATGACATATGTTACAGGATCTTCATGATCAATAGTTATATGCCAAGTTTTCAAAATGTGAATTTTGTCTAAAATTAGTGGTATTCTCTGGTTATACTGTGTCTGATGAGGAAATAAGGGTTGATTCACAAAAGATATAGGCTGTGAAAAATTGGCCGAGGCCAATGACACCCACGGAACTTCGGAGCTTCTTAGGGTTTGTAGATTATCATAGAAGGTTCGTAGAATGATTTTCTTCTATTTCTACACCTCTAACAAAGTTGACACATAAAGAAACCAAGTTCCAATAGAATGAGGCATGTGAAAGGAGCTTCTAGGAGCTGAAAAATAAGCTATATTCTGCACCTGTACAGTACTTCCAGAAGGCATTAAGGGGTATACAGTGTATTGTAATGCTTCAAGAGTTGTCTAAGGGTGTGTTCTAACACAACACGGTAGGGTAATTACTTATGTATCTAGACAGCTACGACCACATGCGAAAAACTATCCAACATATGATCTTGAGCTAGCAGTGGTTATGTTTGCTCTGAAAATATGGCGCCACTACTGTATGGGGTTCACATTGACATATATACTGATCATAAGAGCCTACAATACATCTTTAAGCAGAAATACCTAAACTTAAGGCAGCAGAGATAGCTAAAGCTAATAAAATATTATAATGTTGATATACTTTACCACCCGGGAAAATCAAATGTGGTAGCCAATTCTCTAAGTCATAAGGCAATCATGAATATTGATGATTAAGCCGTGGTAAGTCAAGGAGTGGCTAAAGATCTACGATAACTAGCTAGTTTGGGAGTTTGCCTTCTTGAGACTTCAAAGGAAGGGGTTGTTGTGCATGCTGCTGTGGAGTCTTCATTAGTAATGGAGGTGAAAGAAAAATAGTTCGAGGATACTATCTTATGATGACTTAAAGACAAGGTGAGTTAAGATACGATAGAGGGCTTTGACCTTATACAAAATAGAGCAATTTATTGCCAAAATTGATTATGTGTGCCTGATATTAATAGACTAAGAAAGAGGATAATGGAAGAGGCCTATCATTCTAGATATTCCATCCATCCAGGATCAACTAAGATGTACCATGACCTGAAAGGAATGTTTTGGTTGGGAGGCATGAAAAAGGACCTTGCAGAATTTGTGGCTCATCATTCAAATTGCCAACAAGTGAAAGTAGAACACCAAAAGCCAGGAGGTTATATGCAGTGTATAGGGCTTCCAATATGGAAGTGTGATATGATTAATATGGATTTTGTTACCAGGTTGCCTCGTTCATTTCAAAATTTTGACTCCATATGGGTAATAGTTGATAGACTCACAAGGTTAGCACACTTCCTACTAGTTAAAAGTGAAAATATAGTTGAAGAGTATGCAAAGTTATACCTCAAAGAGATAGTTAGCCTACATGAAGTCCCAATCTCCATTATATCTGATCAAGAAGCTTAATTCACTACAAAGTTTTAGAAGTCCTTCCAAAGGAGTTTAGGGACACAAGTTACTTTGAGTGAAACTTTCCACCCTCAACGGTCAAGCAGAATGCACCATCTAGATACTTGAAGATATGTTGCAGGCTTGTGCGTTGCACTTTAAAGGTAGTTGGTTGGACTATTAGCCACTTATTGAATTTTCCTATAATAATAGCTACCACTCAAGTATCAACATGGCATCTTATAAAAATTTGTATGGAAGGAAATGTAGATTGCTAATTGGATGATTTGAAGTGGGTAAAACCACTTTGCTTGTTCCAAATCTAGTACAACAAGCCATGAAAAAAGTTAGGGTAATACAACAACAGCTAGAAATAGCCCAAAGCCATCATAAATCATACGCGAATGCCAGGAGGAGAGGACTATAATTCTCAGTAGGGGATTGGGTATTTTTAATGGTGTCTCTGATGAAAGGGGTTATGAGGTTTTGTAAGAAAGGAAAACTGAGCCCACATTACATAGGGCCATACCAGATTATTACGAAGTTCAGGCATGTTGCATATAAACTAGAGCTACCCCAAGATCTTTCAATGGGTCATCCAGTTTTTTATGTCTCAATGCTTTGAAAATGCAAAAGCGACCTATCCCGTATCACTCTTATTAAAGTTGTGCAAGTTACATAATATCTCACATATGAAGAGGTACCTATCACTATTCTAGATTATCAAGTTAAGAAGCTAAGGAATAAGGAAATAGGTTTAGTAAAAGTACTCTGGCGGAGCCAGCAAGCAGAAGAGATAACATGGGAGGCTGAAGAAGTGATGAGATCTAAGTATCCTTACTTATTCGAAGCTAAAGAGGAAGTACAATATGCAGAGCTAGGGGCATTAATGGGTTTGTTTGTTTAAGTACATGTTGTGTTGTCAAAAGTCTATTTTAGTACAAGTTTGAACATGGTCAAGCTATCTAATTATGCTAACATTCGAGGACGAATGTTCCTAAGGGGGTGAGGATACAACACCCCACTTCTTACATCTACTAGTTCTATGAAAATGAAATATGAATTGGTTTGGTCAAATTAGTATCCATTTTTAAAAGTGCTTGAATATCATATTAGAGGGCAATATGTGCATCTAATGCCTAAGATAATCGAATATATACATGTTTTAAGTCAAATTGACGAGATCGAGCCTTAAATGAAGTGAGAGAAGTGAGGTACTTGTAGGACTTAGGAAGCTAGCAGGTGAGTCACCTACATGCTTATCTAAACTATGCTAGCTAAACGGAGATGAGAACTGACGACAAATCCATCCAAGTCCGATAATGAATAAAGTCTGTGTTAAGGGTATAACTTTGGCTAGTGTTTTAGCATCATAAATAGACTGTATTTTAAGCCCAAGAAGAATCTAAAAAGGGCCCAAGTACATCACAACCCACTTGACTATTTGGACGCAAACTAAGTGAAGAGAAATTAGGAAAATGGGCAGCCAAGGCCCATCAAATTTAAAACCTAATTAAGCCCAAGTGAAAGGGCCAAGCTGTTGCATCATTAACTTGATAATATTAGGCTTAAACTACACAAGAAAGTCGGCCAAAGGCTCCTTTAAAAAGGCTTACCAGTAGCACCTTTAAGTCATTCTTAACTTGGAAAACAAAAATCAGCTTTCACAAGCGTTCTCTCTACACTTTCTAAACCTTCCAAAGCAGCCACAAGGAGACCTTCAGGGTTCTTAGAGAAGCCATACACCTTGAAGGTAATAGTAAGTAAGTTTACTCATGTGTTTAGTATGGTTTTCTTATAAAAATTAAGAGACTATGTTAGTTAGGTATATGCTGAAACTTTTGGACAGCATGTGTTCTAAGGGTTGTTGTATATTTTTCTTATTTATTTAGGAGATTTTCTCTTCTTGGTTGGCTTGCTTTTGAAAGAAATTTGCTTTTATTAATTTATTTGAGTTCTATAATTATGTATAAAAGTTTCTACACTGTTTGGATATACGTAAACAATCGAGGTTTAACTTGTTAACCTAAGTGTGTTGTTTGTAGAAATTGTGGGCTGATTGATTGAGGACTATGGTCTCACGTCCTACACCTATTTTGAAGACTGTTTTTAAACTAATTTAGGACTGGTTTTATGTGTATATATGGTGGGGACTGTTTGGTTAAAATTGGAACAGGTTTTGAACTGTCGACGTCGAAATGTAGCGAAGGGATGTAACATTATGCCGCCTATTTGTATGTTTTGTAGAATTGTTATGTGTTGTAATTTTGTGGGTTGTTGTATAACTATTATGGCACTAATGAAGGATGCACATGATAAGTATATTAGAATGTTTATTAGAAAGTACGATTAGGGTCAGAAAGGTTAAAAGAATACGCTCGGATTTATAATTATACGCTTGTTACCCGTGTATTTGTTTTATGAGATTAGGCTGCCAAGATGTATCAATTGGCTCGTAATGATAGTTTTATCACCTACTATACTGTAGATAAATATTTCAAGGAAGGGAAGGTTATCTTGAGGTAATAGCGAGGTCATACAACGAGGTATTTAAGGCTACTTGATTTCGTATTACTTGGCATGAAATCTAGATTTTTCCTTGGTACATAAAGGTACTTACAAACTCCGATACAACTATTAATCGTGTATGCACTCTTTTACATGTTCTATGCTCTCATGTAGAGTCATCTTTAAATCTGCATACATACGTAGCTACCAAGTTACATGGATTTTTGTTGCCAAATAAAGTTCACGAGTTGCTTCATCTCATACACATTCTATTATTTATGTAACGTACTCTTTTCATTGCCATATTATCTTGTATGATTGTTTACATATGACATGCTACATCGACAATCCTACAGCTCCAATATTGTGACCACCAAAAGAATCATTTCAAAGATAATGGAAAAATAAAGTAAAGCATATTGCTTATTGATGGGTGGTAACTTGAGGGGTGGAAGAATAACCTAGCCAGGGTCGATCCTATCACGGGGGGTAACCCAAGGGGTGAAAGAAAATCCCTAGCCAAGGTCGATCCTGATATACATTACCACCGATCAGCTGGTCATTTGTATCACATATTGTGCACAGATTATACAGTAAAGGTAAAGTCATAAAAAGAACATAAAGCATATGATCCCACAGTATAACTAAAGGTGGTCTATTATCCTTACACCAGTGCATAGTTTCACTTGAGTTGTTCCTAGATATATAGTATTTTCTACCTTACATATTAAGTACATTATCTCATATTGACATCCCTTATAGAGGACCTGCATTTTATGCTGCAGGTACAAGTGCTAGTAGATCTCCCCAAGAGGAGTACAAGATATCTAGCTGTTGTTACCAAGCTCCAGGTTGCTTCGGAGCTTTGTGTGTCTAGATCTTATATTTTTGTGTTGTACAGTTAATCGGTGCGGGTCCTGTCCCGACCCTTATCAGATACTTTTTCTTATCTAGAGGCTTGTAGACTATGTAAATTAAAGTGTGGTCATGTCTCATATTTTAGACACCGTGGCCCCAACGACCTAGCCATATGCATTTTCTTTTGGCTTGTTATTACTGTTTACATTCTTACAGGCATGTTGAATATTGAAATCCCTTATAATATATATAGAAAGTGCATGGATACATGTTAGTTCTCCCAAGCCTTATTGGCAACGGGTGCTAGTCCGCCTTAACGGTACTTTGGGCATGACAAAACTATTATGATAAAACATACGATGATAGATTCTACCTCCAAAGTACTCAAATCCATGCACATGGGAACATACAGTGTTCATTTATACTTAAAAAAGGTTAGAAGTCCACTTTACTAGAATAAGAACTCAAAATCAAAAAGGAGTCACCGCCTTCCCCCTCCTACGGTGCTCCAAATCCCTACAATCTATTCAAATATAGTATCATAATTGCATAACAAATCTATGTTGCTAAAATCAATTTATTCAGAGAAAAAGGGGTAAAATGTTACAAAATCTCACGCCAAAATAGCTAAAAATTAAAATAATTAATAAAAATGTTCTGCACGTAGCAAGGAAATCAACAGTGGAAACAGTTTTATAAATGGATCTACGATGAGGGAGGAATCAATTATTTAAGATTAGGAAATTCATATTCGAAAATCCTCAAATTCCACCATTAAATCCCCAAATTAGAAGTTAAAAACACAAATAAATCAATGAAAATAGTTGAAATAGGTTAAGAATTAGTTACCCAATCACTTTGCCTTGAAAACCTATGAAATCTCCCTTGAAAATGCAGCTTGAAGTGTTGAAACTGGTGAAAAGGGTTTAAATAACGTCTTTTAAGATGTAACACTTTTGTGGAATCATTCATCCTCCGTGAACGTGGAGCCTTATGCATTAATGCGGGTTCTACTGGAGTATTCTCCGCAATCGCAATGTGTAATGCACCAACACCTCCCCGAAAGCTGTCTGAAGCACGCGAACGCGGAGAGAAAATGGGACATGCACCAAATGCCTTGCACCAACAATGCACAACTAGACTCAAAACTCAAATGGGCACTTGAAACTTATCGGAAATCTGAATTACACAAACCAATTACGCATTCATACTATAAATGGTGACCCAGACTCTATGGAATAATCAAAAATCAATTTTTGGACCTCTACGACATATTTATTAAGGCCACTTGAATAAACTAGTTTGAAACATGAAATACCAAAATTGGCCTCAAAAACTCCAAAAATTCATACAAGACCATTTCTAGTGTTAGTTCAAACCCTCGGAACTACCTGAATTGATGGAATTTTGATACGATCTCCCGAACACCAAATGTTGACCAAAGTCAATCATATGATTCAAACTAAACTAAAATTATAACTTTGGGTCTAAAAGCTCCATTTTAACTTGAAATTCAGTTTTGGAAGTTCCCTTAGACTAGATTCAGCATTCTAGAACTGATGGAGTCGACAAAATTGAGTTTTGACACTCGAAACTCGAAATAACCACCAATCTAAAAATTTACAACTTTAAGTCCTTTAAAACTCTTTCTTTTGCAAAACTCTAACTTTTTATGATATTTTCAAAATCGGACTTCGAGGTCATTACATGTTTAGATACTAAAACCATCATATTTAGACGTTTGGAGTCCTTAAGTATATGTAACACGAACATTTTTCTAAAAGCCTTAAAGGATTTTGCTCTAACCCTAGTGTCTTGATTTCTCTCTATCTCTGTTCTCAAAAATAATTTACGTGCTTTGTTGGAGAAATTAAATATAGGATAATAATATTGGGGTAAATTTGGTATTAAAACGATTGGGTTTAAGTCTAGGAAATGGAAATTTTTCTGTTCCAATTCAATTATTTTTCAAAAAGTTAATTGCATGCAAGGAAAATATTTTATGAATAATTGATAAAACACGTTTAAGGAGTGCGATTACTCTTTTGGTTCAAAATGTTTTCTCAAAAGTTTTCGACAAAAATGTTCCACCTAAGTTTGAAATGCAGGCCTAGTTTACCCAAATACATTTTTTTATTATTCTCATGACTTTTGGTACAACCTTTGCTAGGATAACTTAGGGTGTTACATTAATAACTTGATCTAATGGCTAGTAATCAATAGATCTTATTGCTGTCAGTATTGTAGGCATGCGATTTTTTTATACTTCTCTCATTTATTTTAAAATTATTTTGGCGTTAAATGTTATGTTTAGAATTAATTTGTTATTTTAACTTTTATTTTCATTTTAACAGGTCTTATTTGAAAATTTAAAATCATAAAAAAACAATGTCTCTTTAGGATAGTAACTTTCTTTTTTTTTATTTGTTTGAAAGAAGAGAAAAATCACAAAAATATTCTTCTTTTAAATTAATATATTATTAAATAATATTTTATTTTTGGTACTCAAGAGTTATGTAGTAATTATTTTTTAATTTTTGATATTTTTGTTTACACACTTCAAAAAAAAGAATAAATTTAAAAACAAAGATAGAGCCAATAATCTTTGTCACTTGGCGAAGATTACATCTTATCCATATACACAAAAGTTTCTTGGTCAACTCTACACTCTCATAATATAAACTCATGTTGACCTAACAGACCTTATATACAATCACATTTTCCATGGTACTGCAGCACCCCTCATGTGCTTTGGAATGCTCCATAACTGTATTTCTTGCATATCTCAATATTCATGCATGATTTCAAAAATCCAACTTCATATTCTTGTTCAAGGGGAAAAATTGAGTGGAAGAAGTGTAGACCTCAAATTTTAGAAGACCCATAGCAAAAAATAATTTTTGCTACGAGGATGATTTCTAGTGTCCCTATATACCAAGTCAGTGATGCGCCTAGGGCGTGCCTTAGTACAAAAGAGGCCTCCACGCTAGGTCCGCGTCTTGCTTGAGGCGTAGACCAATGCAACTTTCACCCAATATTTCCATCTTTGTTTATGGGCATTTGGGTAATAATCTAATGCCTATTTAAATGTGGATACCCTATATTTAGCCATTTTTCATCTTCAAACTCTCATGAATCACAATCAAAATCCTCCCAATACACTATCAAACCCTCCATTCAATCTCAATAATCTCAAGAACAAGCTTTGGATTTCAAGAACCCAAGTCATGTCTCAAGTCTTCCTCAATTTTTGCTTCAAGAATTCCAAGTTTTAGGTATGTGGGTCTTCATCCATGGGTCGTTTCACCTATGGAATCCAACCCTCTCTTTGATGAAAAGTTCATGATTTCAAGTGGTATTCTTTATGGATATCTCTTATTATGCATTACAAATGTGAATTATGTTCAATTTTATCAAGTATTGATTGATTATGCATGAATGTCCATTTTCAGCTTATTCTATAAGTTGATTTATCTCTATTGAGACTATGCATGATATGAGCTATTAGAACTATCAATTATTGTGAACTTTTGAGATGGATTTCATGATACTCAAATTAAGTATTTTACTACAATATTAGTGGGTTGATTTCAATGACTTCAAAGTGAATTAATTTTACTAATTCTTTTTTTATGCTCTTGAATTGCATAATTTTGACATATGTACATGTATTCACCATGTTTGAGTAAATCTACATGACAAAAATTCTTAAGTTGACGAAGAGTTATTGCATGATTTTGCAAATCAAGTGTTTTCATGATAATTATGGGCTCTTAACCAATTATTTTACTCCTAAATTCAAGTCTCAAAAGCCTCTCCGAATCTAAGGATTTCCTCTCAAGCTTCAAGTCTCCATCTTCAATCTTCATCAAGTTTATCTCCAAAGCTAAGGTATGTGGGTTTCTTTCATGTGTTCCTTTCACATGTGATTTCTAAGCCTCCTTTTACAATAATTTGCATGATTTAAAGATGATTTATTCGTGGGTCTTATATATTATGAAAATCGCTGCACACTATGTTGGGGTTTATGAAATTGTGACTGTTTTACTATGTTTTGAGCTATGAAAGCAAGGTCAATTGTAAGATTTGATGAAGGATTTTGATGTATATTCTTTGAGGGTGTTACCAAGTATCTGTTGAAGGTTTTACATTGAATTTTCTAGCATGATTTCACTCTTGAATGCATGGTTTTACACTAGCACTACACACCCTCTAAGTGTTTGATAAAATATCCGATTATCGCTTCGTGAGAAATTGAAAATCCAATGCATGTATTAGGAGTTGAATGACTATAAAATAATGATATGATGATTAAATGATGATAAAATGATGATGGAATGAATGTATGTATATGGTATTCTCTATATAGTGGTGGAATATGACCATACCCTACTCGGGTATTACGCGTCAGGTAACCTTGTCAAGGGGTTCATGTCTTGATAACCTATCAGCGGGCTTGTACTCTGGCACCACGGATGCTAAGGTGTGATGATCCACCAATATAATGGGAGGTTTGTACTCCGACGCCACAGGGGGTAGGGTGCAATGATACACTAACCTATTGACAAGGTTTGTACCTCAATCAGCAAGGGTTATAGGGTATGATGATCCAACAATAGTTTAATGGTCTCTTCTTACACATATGTTATGTTCTATATAACAATGTTTTATTTTAAGTATTGTTCATACATGTAATATTGTTAGTATGCTACTCATTGCTTATGATTATGCTTTTTGCCTATGTTGCCTATCTCTTGTTACATTGAATCCTACATACTTGGTACATTCAAATGTACTAACGTATACTCTATGCCTACATGATGTCACCATGTAGGAACCGAAGCACTGCTAGATCATCCTCCCCGTCCACGTGGCTAGTTCGATTGTCCTACAAGCTTGTTGGTGAGACTTTCATTCGGTGAACATTGGCCTGTGTTTCGTATGTTATGTATTGATACTCTCTTCTTTATTGCTACTTTGACTATGAGGGTGAGCTCAGTTGATTATCTTGGCCCGCGCTATTATCTAAGTAGTAGAGGTATTATTGTATATGATATGTATCTATGCTATAAGCCTTGACTATCTCTTGTTTCTTGATATTTATGATATGGAAGTTTGCCCTTAGTCACAATTTCCTTTTTTAATTCTTATGTCTCATTGCCATTTTTTAATTGCTTTCATAATCAAGGATCTGTAATAATATGCTATGAGGCTTGTTTGGGGTTCCTTCAGGTTTCCAATTCGCTAGTTACGTCTAGGCCCTAGGCTTGGGTCTAATAGATAAAATGTCCAATTAATAATGTTCAAACTAATGATAGTCCAATGCATGACTTATGAGTTAAGTGACTTTATGATGATGAAAGAAATGTATTTATATGATGAATTCATAAAAAGTATCTATAGTGTTGCAAGTTGGGTGCACCTTGTTAAGGGGGTGCTATGCCTCAACCACTATGATGGTGGTTGCTATGTCCATCTACCAGTTAAGGGGTATATACCTTGACCACTATCATGGGGTGCTACATCCATCTACCAATTGAGAGGTATATACCTCAATCACCTTCAAAGAAGATGAGATACCTTTGATTCTGAGTATTAGTTTGCTTGGTCTATAATGATGGTATCTTTCTACACATGTATTATGTTCTATATAAGCATGTTTTACTTCAAGCATTGATCATGCATGCCATGTTGCTAAGTTACTATCTCTTGCCTTTGATTATGCACTTTGATTATGTTACCTATCTCTTATTGCATTGCATCCTACATACTTAGTACATTCAATATACTAACGCATACTCTATGAGTATATGATGTTACTATATAAGAATCGGAGCTCCTCACAATCATCCTCCACGTGGCTAGTTGTGATATCTTGAAGTTAAGCTTTGGTGAGTCCCTATGTTTAGGGACACTAACTATACTACTCTTTCTTATGTTATTT
Source organism: Solanum sejunctum (assembly GCA_025642045.1). Taxonomy (NCBI): domain Eukaryota; kingdom Viridiplantae; phylum Streptophyta; class Magnoliopsida; order Solanales; family Solanaceae; genus Solanum; species Solanum sejunctum. Next base: position 6,540 of record JAOTQJ010002971.1, on the reverse strand, counting down.
CTTTGTGTTGAATTCTTGATACATGAGAGTGAGCCCGAAATATGTCTTGGCCCCTGCTCAAGTCTGTGTTTAGAGGTGGTGTTGTACAAGTGATATAATTATGCTATGTTCTTGAATCTTGTTTAATTATTATTATATAAAACTTTGTGTAATTCTTTTATCCTTGTTTCCACTCTCTTATTGTTGTTTACTTTTCATCCATGACCAAGGATGTGTAGATGATAAGCTAAGAAGCTTGTTTGGGGTCCCTTTAGGTTTGCATTCATCGTATCACATCTAGGCCCTAAGCTTGGATCGTGACAAGCTTGGTATCAGAGCACTAGGTTACTAATGGTCTTTGGCATCCATAACACCACATCGATTGGAGTCTTATTCATAGTTGTGAAGTGCACTACAACTATGAGTAAAAGGCTATGATGTGTTTTAGGACATGTTTCCCTTATTCTTAATCTATGTCATGCTATAGGAGTTAAGGTAAGGTTTTTCCCTTAACGAGTGTTCTTTGCTATACTAGATCATGCCTATCCCAAGAGGAGGAAGAGCTCGTACACCTGAAGAATAACAGACTCATGAAGATTTCTGGGATGCTATTGACATGATAGCTCAAGCTATGACTAATCAAATTAACCAAGGGACCCAAACCCCTCATGCTCCTATACCAGCATCTAGTGTGAGGGATTTTATGAGGATGAATCCATCGGAGTTCCATGGGGCTAAAGTGGATGAGCACCTTCAAGAATTTATTGATGAAGTGTATAAAGTGTTGTCTATTATGGGGGTTATATCATAGGAGAAGGCAGAGTTAGTGGCTTAACAACTCAAGGGGATGGCCCAAATATGGTTTACCCAATGGAAGGAAGAGAAGGGACCACCAATATGATCCTTTGGGAGGAATTTAAGGCAGCATTTCTCAACGAATTCTTCCCTCTTAAGCTAAGGAAGGCCAAAATGATGGAAATCATGATTTAAAGCAAGGCTCTATCACTGTGAGGGAGTATTCCCTCAAGTTCAACCGACTCTCCAAATATGCTCCACAATTGTTGACCGATCCAAAGTCTATGATGAACAATTTGTGATGGGTATATCAGATTTGGTGAATAAGGAGTGCCATGCTGCCATGTTGATAGGTGATATAGACTTGTCCTGCCTCATGACTAATGCCAAATAATTGGAGGGGAAAAAGTTGACGAAGAGAAGAGGTAATGAGGCCAAGAGAGCCCATTTTGAGGGTAGATTCCAAAGTCCTAAGGGTAGCCAGTTTTAGTAAGGCCAAGGGTCTTCCAATGCTCCTACTAGAAGGTTTGATAATGATAACCCAAGAGTCCAGGATGGTGGTGTGGTGCCTAATACTATATGCCTAAAATGTGGTAGAGGTCACAATGGCCCATGTTTGAAGGATACTACTGCTTATTATGGGTGTGGTGAAGTGGATCATAAGGTGATGGGTTGTTCTCATAATCACAATAATGGTAGAGATGGCTGCCCACAAGGCCAAGGTGCAAAATGCAGGTCCTAGATGAAGGGGAGGTCAACAACATGGTGCCCCAAGACATAATTGGTTCTATGCTCTTCAAGGGAGCCAAGGGGTAGATGAGGTTCCCGATATCTTCACCGGTGTGTTAAAAGTCTTTGATATTGATGTGGATGTATTGATAGACCCGAGTGCCACTCTTTCTTTTGTTACTCTTTTTGTTGCCAAAAAGTTTCATGTTAAACCTGAATTTTTTCATGAGACATATGAGGTGTCTACTCCTGTTGGTGCATCTATTATTGCTAGAAGGGTCTTTAGAAATTGTCCTATTTTCATTTTGTATAGAATGTTGCCTTGTGATTATATTGAGTTGAATATAGTGAATTTTGATGTCATTCTTGGAATGGATTAGTTGCATGCATATTATACGTCTATTGATTGTAGAACCTATAGGCTCAAGTTTTAATTCCCTAATGACCTTCCTTGAGTGGGAGAGTCATGACATGGTGGTCAAAGATAGGTTTATTTCTTGCATTAAATCACAAAAGTTGATTTCTTATTATCTTGTGAGGGTTAGGGATATTGAGTCCCAAGTCCTTCCAATAGAGTCCGTTCTAGTGGTTAATGAGTTCCTTCATGTCTTTCTTAATGAGCTTCCCGGTGTTCCTCCAGAAAGGGAAATACATTTTGGCATAGACCTCCTTCCCTATACTCAACCTATTTCTATTCCCTCTTATTGTGTGGCCCTAGTGGAGTAAAAGGAGTTGAAGGAGCAGTTGAGGGATTTATTGGAGAAGGATTTTGGTTGGCCTAGCCTATTACCTTGGGGTTTACCGGTGTTGTTTGTGAAGAAAAACGATGGTTCTCTTAGAATGTGTATTGATTTATGGTAACTTAATAGAGTCACCATCAAGAATAAGTACCCTCTACTAAGGATTGATGATCCCTTTGACCAACTTCAAGGGGCTAGTCATTTCTTTAAGATTGATCTTTGGTCTGGATATCATCAAGTTAAAGTGAGGGTGTGTGACATTCCTAAGACAGACTTTTGAACTAGGTATGGGCACTATGAATTTCCGATTATGTCTTTTGGATTGACCAATGCACCAGCTATCTTCATAGATCTTATGAATAGGATCTTCAAAGCCTACCTTGATTTATTGGTGGTAGTGTTTATTAATGATATATTAATCTATTTCCGTAGTAAAAAAGAGCATGTGGCTCACTTGAGGGTGGTGTTGCAAATCTTGAGGGAAGAGAAGTTATGTTCTAAATATGAGAAATATGAGTTTTGGTTGAAAAAGATTGTCGTTCTAGGTCATGTGGTGTGGGGTGAAGGTATTAAGGTGGATCCTAAGAAAATGGAGGTAATTAGAAATTGGCCTAGGCCTTTGACTCCATCCAACATTAGAAGATTCTTGGGCTTAATGGATTACTACCGGAGGTTTGTAAATGAGTTCTCTTCTATTGCTTCTCCCTTAACCAAGTTGTCCCCAAAGAAGGAAAATTTTGTGTGTACCGATGAGTGTGAAAAGAGTTTCCAAACTTTGAAACATAATCTTTTCTCTGCTCCTATCTTGTCTCTATTGGAATGGTTGGAAGGGTTTGTTGTATTTTGTGATGCCTCAAGAATTGGTTTGGGTTGTGTTTTGATGTAAAATGGTAAAGTGAAAGCATATGACACTAGACAACTTAAGGTTCTTGAAAAGAACTATCCTGCCCATGATCTTGAATTGGCCACATGGTATTTGCTTTGAAAATTTGGCATCATTATATGTATGGCTGAATGTTGATGTATTTATCGATCATAAGAGTCTCCAATATGTGTTTACTCAAAAATATCTCAACTTAAGATAACGAAGGTGGTTAGAGCTTCTTAAATATTACGATTTAAGTGTGCATTATCACCCCCGATAAGGCTAATGTTATGGTTGATGCTTTGAGTGGGGTGTCTATGGGTAGCCTAGCTCATGTTGATGATGGTGGCAAGGAGGTGGCTAGAGAGGTCCATTAGTTACTAGATTGGGAGTTAGCTTGGAATAGGTTGACAATAGTAGGGTAGTGGTTGTTGATGGTTACAAATCTTCATTGATTGAGGAGGTGAAGTCAAAACAATATTTTGACCCCGCCTTGGTAGAGTTAAAGGCTCCACTGAGAGATGGTAAAGTGGAGGTGTTCTCCCAAGAGGGAGATGGTGCCCTTAGGTACCAAGGTAGGTTGGTGTGCCTTGTGTTGATGACTTGACAGAGAAGAATCTTGATGTGGCTCATAATTATTCCTATTCTATTCACCTCAGTTCTACTAAGATGTATAGAGATTTAAAAGGAAGTATATTGGTGGGGTGGTATGAAGATTAATATTGCAATGTTTGTATCTGGTTGTCATAATTGCCAACAAGTGAAAGTCGAGCATCAAAGGTCACGTCACCTAGCCGAAGACATAGAGATTCCTACTAGGAAATAGGAGGAAACTAACATGGATTTTGTGGTTGGATTACCTAAGACTAGGAGACATTTTTATTCTATTTGGTTTGTGGTTGATGGAATGACTAAGTCGGCTTATTTTCTATCGATTAAGACCACTAATAGTGTCAAAGCTTTTGCTAAGTTGTATATTCATGAATTGGTTAGATTGCATGGGGTGCCTTTCTCTATCATATCAGATCGTGGTTCTCAATTCACTTCTCACGTTTGGAGGTCTTTCCAAAGAGGTCTTAGCACCAAGGTTAAGCTTAGTATGAACTTTCACCCTCAAATGGATGGCCAAGCTGAAAGAACTATCATAACTCTTTAGGATATGCTTAGAGCTTGTGTTTTGTAGTTTAAGGTCCATTGGGATGAACATCTTCCACTCATTGAGTTTTTTTACAATAATAGTTATCATTCAAGCATTGGTATGGCTCCTTTTGAGGCTCTCTATGGTAGATATGTAGGTCCCTGGTTAGATGGTTTGAGGTGGAAGAGATGGCTTTGTTTTGTCTGGATTCCGTTATGGAGGCCATGGAGAAGGTAAGGTTGATAAAGGATAGGTTGGAAATAGCCCAGAGTCGATAAATGTCCTATGCCGATGTAAGGAGAAGGGATCTTGAATTTAAGGTTGGGGATTGGGTCTATTTGAAGATCTCACCAATGAAGGGTGTGGTTTGTTTTGGTAATAAGGGTAAATTGAGTCCAAGATTTATAGGTCCTTATAGAGTATTGAGGATGATTTGTAAGGTGTCCTATAAGTTGGAGTTGCCCAATTATATGAACATGGTTCATCCGATCTTTCATCTGTCTATGTCGAGAAAGTGTGTGGGTGACCCAAGTGCTATTATACCTCTTAATGTCGTGGATGTTGTTGAAGTTAATTTGACTTACGAAGAAGTTCCCGTAGAAATTTTGAATAGGCAAATGAAGAGGTTGAGGAACAAGGATGTTGCTTCCGTAAAGGTCCTTTGGAGAAATCAACAAGTTGAAAGTGCCACATGGGAAGCCAAGGCGGATATGCAAAAGCGATATCCCTATCTTTTGCATTATACTCAAGCCTAAGATACTAAATTCAAGTCCCCTATGTGATTTCAAGTCTTATGTTTCAGCCTTTATGTCATTTGCACGCATTCATGTATATGTTGACAAGTTCATGGTGATTTTGATACTTTTGTTGAGATGTTTGAAAAGTGATGTTAAGTGCATTGTTGAATTCTTGTGAGACTGATTCCTTCATAATTATTCTTCTTATGGACACTTAATTTACATTCAGGGATGAATATTCCCAAGGGGGAGATATTGAAATGCCCCAAAAAGTGCCCGAAAATGTGCCTCGAAAATGCTCATAATCTTAATTTTCATATATCTCAAAATCCACATGTGATATCAAAAATCTAACTTTATATTCATGATCAGGGGAAAATTGATTGAAAGATGTGTATAACCCCGATTTTAGAGTAACCGTATCAAAAATTAATTTTTAAAATTTTTTAAAAAATAGAATCGATCCGCGCCCCTGGCGCGACGTGACCAGGGTGAGGACCTGTACATTTTTGTTGCTAGTTTTTCTAGTTCGGTCCAAGGCCTTGGAGTCTTGGGCCTAAGCCTTCCTATGCATAAAACCTCATATACATATTCATTTTTCAACCCCATATCATTCAAGATATTCCGCAGAAACCTCTCAAACAATTTGCCAAATATTTCATTCAAAATCAAGTGTCCCAAACTCATTTCGAATCTCAAGAAATTCATGCTTCAAGTTCTCATTAAAATCTTCATCAATAAAATCTCCAAAGTTGGGGTATATGGGTTTCACCATTGGATTTTTCACTCATAGTGCCCAACCTTCCTTCTTAAGTAAATCGCATGTTTCCACATTGGTGTACGGGTTTTCTTTTTATGAACTATGTTGGAGTTTCATGAAATGTTGACTATTTAAGCATGTTTTGAGCTATGAATCTAAGGTCTATGATGAGATTTCATGAGGGGTTTTAATGTATCTTGCATGAAGGTGTGACCAAGTGTTGGTGGGTTGATTTACTTCAAGTTTTCTCACATGATTTCACTCTCGAATTGCATGATTTTGAACTAGCATTACACACCCACCAAGTTTTTGATAAAATATCTGGTTAACAATTTTTGAACTAATGATAGTCCAATGTATGACTTATCAGTTAGTGACTTTATGATGATGAAACAAATGTATTTATGTGATGAATTCATCAAAAGTATCTATAGTGTTGCAAGTTAACCACACCTTGTTGAAGGGGTTTTAAGCCTCAACCATTATGATGGATGATACTATGTCCATCTACCAGTTAAGGGGTAAATACCTTGACCACTCTGATGGACGGTGCTATGTCTATCTACTAGTTAAGGGTTATATACCTTGACCACTATGATGGAGTGTCCATCTACCAGTTAAGAGGTATATACCTTGACCACTATGATAGAGGGTGTTATTCCCATCTACCATATTGAGGGTATATAACTTGACCACTATGATAGAGGGTGTTATTCCCATCTACCATATTGAGGGTATATAACTTGACCACTATGATGGGCGGTGCTATGCCTATCTACCAATTGAGGGGTATATAC
>JAOTQJ010002891.1:0-18809 GCA_025642045.1 Solanum sejunctum | reverse complement strand
TATAAACACTCCACAGTCACTTCATTAAAGGAAAAAGACACAATTTTAAGAAAAATAATGGAACAAGAATTTCACTAGTGGACTTATCCCTATGTGCAGCCAAAGTAGAAAAATCAGTCCGCTCATTTTTTCGTAAAAGTTTATATCAATTATATAGTTAGGATGCATCATTGTCATTCTTTTTATTTCTGGTGGGATACTCTGGTGCCTTGTGCCAGCTGACAAATCAAATACACGAATAACTCTATCTTTCAAATCTACAATAGCCAAAACCCAATGATACTAGTCCTCACAATTAACAGAAATGTAAATATTATCCACTAAATGCCATGGATATGAAGCGGGAGTGCGGAAACCATTTATTGTATCTTTGATAGACCTCCCGTGTCTAGCAATAACAAATAACCATGCATAGTCTTCTTGTGTATAGACGATGGGCTCTCCCTAACTTGGGTAATACCTTGCATATGTGGCATGTGTAAGTTTTGAAGAAATAATTGGTTGTTGTGTATCTATAAAGACTGTTGAACTGGTACTTGAATTTCTTGCAATGGTAGTAAAAGACAAGATCGATGTGCTATAATAACACAAAATTACAAAAAATAATAAATTAACTATATTACCAAGAGGTGAACAGTGATACAACAAACATAAAATAAATAACATAAAACAGTGATGCATACTATGAGTCAGCCTTGACTGTCAGATAAATAACACTATATAGGGTTAGGGAGTATGGTTGAGAACTAAGCAATATATAGGTTTCATAAAATGTTGTATCAGTGCCTGATATTCACTGAAAGTATCAGTAAATGCATTATAGTTGTTGATACACTAAAACTCTTAAGGCAACTACCAGTAGAAATACCAAATATTTTTTGTATCAGTAAATATCAGTACCACTATAAAAATAAATTTTTCTATCTGTAAACTATAAGTAGAGACCTACAAAGATCTGAAGACATCTATTAGTAAAACTCACAAATACTTTTGTATCAGCTAATATCAGTAACACTACAAAAATAAATTTCTGTATCAGTAAACTCTCAACTAGAGACTTACAAAAAATATTAAGACATCTATTGAATTGAAGAATCAGGTGATCTACATTAAAATGTTGATTACATATGGTGTTTACCTCATCAGTCCAACATCTATTCTTTTGGAACATGTTGTAGAATCAGTTTTTGTTTTGTGAAAATGCAACAACAAAGTTCATTCTTTCAATGCCCATATAAGAATGCTTGGATTTGTAATGGTCCTCATCTTGTGCCTTGTGTATGCATGTATAAAATAGTTGGTGTTGCTTTGTATTGAAAACAATAATAAATCAAATACCTATTTACTTGTTTGCATGATATATCTTGAGACCTTTCTTGATCAATTTCTAGAAATCATCGATTAGGTCTTGAGGAGGATTGTAATAAATGGCGTAACCATCAAAGGAATATCTCATTCTAGGATCAAATGACACCTGTTCCTTGCCTTTTTCAGATTCAGGTAATCCAAATTCATTCAGAAATAGCAAAATTGTACAAACTTAGAAGGCTTTGTGACTCATGGTTCCAGATTCTCAAGTAGAGTATGCAACACAAGGTCTGTGGAAGGGAGTTGATTGGAAGTTAACTATGTCTGAGTAACCATGACCCATCGTGTGGTTCTTTTTTTGTAATAGGTTGAATCGGTGTTACGAAGGATTGATCTTGAAGTTGTCCCTGTAATGCTTCAATTACAACATTAATTCCTTCTTCTAAGATTTTGGAAGTGGGGGAATCCAATATTTAAAAGATAAATTGATCTAAGTGGTGAATGATAGGCAAAAACTTAAATTAAGATAAAATAAAACTGAAAAGTATTATACTGATTGATAATCTTTCGATTTGTCAGCCACGATCTGTGGCACATTAAACTCAAATGAAATATGTTTGATCTCTTCACCCGTTGATGGAATTCCCTATGTTGTTGCAACTTCTAAAGGCTAATGTATCAAAACCTATTAATATACACAGATTAATGAATGTAGCAGTAAGAGAATAAAAATAATCTGACTGTGTGTTGATACACTTACTTGTGCTTGTTCAGTTTGTTGGGCCTATTGTTGTGACTCATCAACTTCATCAATTGTGGGAAAATCTTTCATTATTAGTAAAACTTGTAAAAATTTAATGATTTCTTTTTAAAATTTATTCTGTGTATCAGTAAAGATGTTACTCTATTGAAAACCACTAATACAGAAAACTGTAAAAAGTAATAGATACCTTTGTTTAGTGTACAGAATTATGATCCTCTTCTGAGACATCCATAAATCCTACAGGTACTAAACTTGGAGGGGAGTCAATACATTATCATCCAGATCATGAGGCCCACTCTGATCATAATCATCATGTGCAGAATGTGCTGGTATGTCATCAACGTCCTACAAATGCCAAAAATAGTTAAAAATATATTCAAAAAAATAAAATAAATATGTAATGAGATTAGTGAATTAATATTGTTAAATGTGTGATTGTTACCTCCTCATCAGTGGGTACTTCTTTCCGAAAAGCTCTCATTGTCTCCTTATGATTGGATTTTATCACCTTTATCTGATCACTGATCTGACTATCAAGTTCATCAAACTTGTGGTCAACCTTAAAAAATAAAAAGATTTAGTAATCTATAAATTATGATACTAATACTAAAAAGGAGAGGAATACTGATACGCACATATCTCCTTAGATAATGCTTGACTTTCTTCAATTCACTTATGTTACCATGTTTTTCTTTGGGTGTTGACTGTTGAGGAGGAGCAGATGCGGATGGATGTGCTTCCTCATCTCTATGGACATGTGCTTGAAATATGGGCTTTCTGGACCTTAGACTTCTCACAGCTACCGATTTTTTTGCTTTTGCAGTCACCCTCTTCTTTAATGGTTGTGGGGGCGTTGAATCACCAATACACTTTGACCTTCTTAATAAGTGTTCAGGTAGTTCAGTGCTAAAATCCTTAAAACCTTCCAAAACCTTTTTTCTCGAATGCTTCAAATGAACACGTGTTATTGATAGTGCAGAAGACGTAGCTGGTATAGGTTTAGGAATATCTACCGGGTCTGATAAGTTAAAAGATTCCAATTCTTCGGCAATTGAAACTATATTGGAACATGTGACCTGTGAAAAGAATAAAAGAAACTGACTTGAGTGCTAATAGTGTTGCTATACAGAGAGTAGTAAATAGTCTATCAATAAAAATTATATAAAAGTTGATAAACACAAATAATTGTGTAAAATTTTAAACCATGTATCAGCATGGAGATAAGCGCAGTGCTACAGAACCGTTACAATTAATATGTTGATACACAATAGTTTATCCTGTATCAATATATTGATACAGTATATATAAAGTATGATCAGTCGATACATTTGATTTGTATCAGTAAAATATTTTCTCTTGCATTAATTTGTACAATTCTATTTCTGTATCAGCAATTTATATTATTTATTTGTATCAGTCATTCAGTAAAATTGGAGAACATGTATATAGTTTTGATTGTAATATAAAAAGATAAGTACCTCCATGAACATGGTAGACAGGAAAGTCACAAATTTTGGTTTCTCTCCAACAACTTCCCAATTCAGGATTCTTGGGATACGATTCACTTCTTTTTTAACAGCTTCATCTTTGGTAACTTTTGAAGAGCATTCGTATATCTAAATATTAAGAGGGTATGAGATGTTTTCTGCATTAACAAAAGTCACCATGACGCCAGCGATCTCACTTACGAGAAGCTCCTTTCTAGACAAACCACTTCAACTAAAAAAGAGACTTATATGATGATTTTTGAACTTTCCATATATAGCAAAGAAATAGAAAGAGATAGACTAGAAAAGACATCTGTTGTATAATCGGTAAAACTATTTTTCAATAGTGAAGTTCTGCCTGAAGCTTTTAATTAGTCTGTCATACACATCAATCCTCCATGAAAATTGTACATATATGTCATCCTGAACCATGCGAAAGTCATAAATAGAAATAGGAGATTCATGCAATTGGGAGTACAAGAATGTGTGAATGAAGTATAGAATTATCATTCGAAATGCCTCATCGTCATTATCCCATGCACCCATCATGAAGCAAGAAGCCAGACAACCTTGATTAACACTTATATTTGGGTTGGGAAAATACTTCTGCATCATCTTACTAGGTTGGCCATCAGTGTATTGGAAGTCATTGATGTTTCTAGTGCACTTCAGTCAGGTGATGATTGAAAACTCTCTCTTACTCAAAACAAGTACATTGCCCTTGCCATGTCTAATGTGTATTACGTCCTCATTTTCATGCTCAATCTCTATCAATAAAAGATACTTAATTATTTGACCTTGAAAAATTGCCACGGGCATATCCAGGTAAGGTCCAAAAATAGACTGATGAAACAAGTCTAATACAGTTTTACTAATGGATGTTTGATGTCTACAATATAACTCCATCTGTTTGTTACTCCAAACCATAACGAATGCCTAGGAACTTGCTTTATAACATATTTATACCCTGCATTGAATTATGTTAGTGTATTAGATGCAAATACAAATTTGTCAACGTATCAGTAATAAGATATAATTCAAGTAACTGCATATTAATGCACATTATGACTCAATTTTATCAGTATATCAGTTCCAATATGAGTGTGATAATTGTATCAGAATTCACATATAAGACAAATGACTGGTAATTGATACACAAAAAGAGTCAATTGGGTGAGTGAATCAATTCCAAGATGAATGTGCCAAGTGTATCAGTGGTCAAATAAACATCAGGTTAACAACATATTGATACAATTATATACATAAAACAATTGAAAATCATTAACATTTTGTATCAGTGTTGATGGGCTTATTGCAACATGTATTAGTAATGATAAAGTATGTAACTTTTGAGACACTAATACACATAGATTGGATTATTTGCCACTGCTGATGCAATAAAATGTTTGCTGATACATGTGTGGATAAAATTTCTAATAGTGTTACAATAATTAATTCAACATTCAAAAAAACAAAAACATATCATACTGATACAGTGTTGAGAAATATATACTTTTGATTTATTGATAAATGATACAAATATATATTTGGTGCACCCACTATACAACTGGTACAAGAATTGAAAGAAAATTTTAATATTCAACATTCAAGAGACCCTATAAAACTGATACAAGATCTGTTGACAAAAAAAAAATAAGAAGAAAAACTGTAACCTTTGGCAATGGTGATCGTGAAGTGACTTTGAGAGTTTTCTTGGACTTTTTTGTTAATTTTTTGACCTTTTTTTCTAGAGATTCATTTTCTTTCTCTTCTTTGACATATCATGATATTGCATGCTTGATTTTGATGTGGGTGCTTCCAAATCATCATTCATGGAATCGGATGCTCGTCTTTTCCTAGTGCGCGATGACTGCGCAACACCTCCTTTGCTAGAGTCTTGGATTTGTTCAATATTTGTGGGTTCCTTTGTTGTGTGATGTGATGGTGAAGGAGAATCCTCCATATCCAAGGAGAATTTTTGGCGGAGAAGAAGACTATTTGAAAAAGGAAAAAGAATTGATTAAAGATGAAAAATGGGGGAAAACCATATATCACATTTAGGATTTGACAATTATTAATTAGTATATTTGCTAAAATGGTAAGTAAATCATTATCTAAGATGTGATAAAAACTGACACCTAATAAATAGGTGTCAGTTAGGGGAATTATGGGGGTATGGGAAAGTGTATCAATAACGTTGAGTTGGAAGTTGAAAAGATGAGAAAAATGTAATTAAACTAAAGAGTTGGTATTTTTCGAAAATATGCAAATATTAGTTATGTATTATTATTATTTTTCCTATTAAGAATACATATGACTAATTAGAAAATGTCACATGACATATACAGAATTAAAGTTAACTTGACTATTTTTTTTAAGTTAAAGGGTATGTTTGAACCCAAAAATAAACCATAGAGGTATTTCTAGATCCAAAGGTGGAAGATGGGTATTTTATGAACCTTTTTCCATAGGTTAGGGGTATTATGAGCCTTTTCCCTTCTATTTATCTTTATTTTTTAGCTTCTCTTTGGCAACACAATTTGAACTTGAAAATCTTAATTTTTTTTGAAAATGTGAATTGAAACTTTTTTAGAGGTACATTTTCTAAATCTGATTTAAAATTTATGGTTAAAGTATTTGAAGGTAAATTAAATTTATGGTCAAACGTTATTTAAGATGTCATGAGATAGACTGAGTATTTATTATTTTTCAAAAAAAAAACATATATGTTTGTCATATGAAAACTACAAAATGTGATTCATACACTTTCAATTTTTGCTTAAAACAAATACAGTTTAAATTTGTTTGTCTTATTTTCTATTTCAATCATTACTAATTAAAAAAAATTGACAATTCTTTAATTTCAAATTTTGACATGACAAGATTAATGGATATTTTGGTATATTAAATTTATCTTTAATTTTTAGCTTCTGTGTGACAACACATTTTGAACTTAAAAATTTAGTTTTTTTTGAAGATGTCGTTTGAAATTTTTTTAAAGATAGATTTTCTATATTTGATTTAAAATTTATGATCAAAATAGTTGAAGGCAAATTTTCAAAATTTATGGTCAAATATTAATTAAGATCAGACATTAAATTTTTTTCTCTATTTTATTACAATCAAAATCAGACAAACAAATTAATTGGGATGAAACAATAAAAAAAAGTCAAATGTTGTCCAAAAGTCAATCTTAACAAAAATAAATAGCACTTAACATGAATTTCTCTATTTATGCCTCTCTCTTTGTTTACCTAATTTATGCTATTATAAGTAGATGTGTTAGTGCCTCTCCTTTTTCAGTGTATTTTTTCTTGGGAATTGTATCCACAATTTCTTCAATATTTGATCAAAAGCCTTTGCTTAGCTTGAAAAAAATATTCTTTTATAATTTCATTCCATCAAAAGAAGAAGAAGAATTTTGCAAGCTTAACAACATTCCATGGGTAGTTACTCGAGAACTAATAGCGATTAGGGACTTATACCCTCCAAAAAAAATCGATCTGGAAAATCCATGGCAGATCAAGGAAAAGATTACTCGTGACAAGGTTGTTTAGGAATACTGGTGATTCCATTTTTTCGGATGTTCGAGTACATTCTTCGATATTGGACACTGGACATGGCCAAAAGTTTGGTGAAAAATGGGTGCGGGGTGCGTGTTGACATTTGGGATATAACTAAGGAGAGTGTCCTTAAGAAGTATGAGGGTGGATATGCTTGCTTAAGGAAGCTGATCAATGATAACTGTTCTCTTTCGTGCATCGGGTTGTGTTGGGCAATATAAATCTATAATTTGCAGGAACAAGAAGAAGATGAAGAAGGAAGAACTTTTGTTCTTCTTTAGAGAGAAGTTAGAGAGAAGGCAGAAAGAATAATTTAAGAGAGAGTATTTCTTTTTGTGGTAAACCCCAAAATTAAATTGGGTAACCTCCATTGCAATGGGTATATATATATTAATAATATTTGGATACTTACAATTACACAGAATATAAGTATACACGGAGAATAAATAGTAGAACCTAAAATTTGGGTCGGGCTCCGCCTCGAACCCCAGCCTTCGGTTGGGGGGCTACCGACCCCTACCCCTCGGCAACCTCACCTCGGAGGTTGAACCACGACAGCTGCTAAATATATTATCAGGCTCCACTACCTTACAATTCTCCCACTTGGAGACTGATCCACTCGGCCTCCAAAACAGAATACATGTATTCAAAAAAATGGTTCCTCTATCATCAATATATTCACCCCCATAGCAACACTTTCTTCTATACAATCTACAGAAAGACCAACCGACGGTTTGCACAACCTCAGTTTTTCAACACCAACACACTTGGTCAACATGTCTACTAGATAATTTGCACCCTCTATCTTCTCCTAACACATGTCACCATCTTCCACTGACCTCCGAGTGAAATAATACCATCTTCGGATGTGCTTTGTCTTCGAATGATATACTGGATTTTTCACCAACTATATGGTACTTTGACTATCTGTATAAAAAATTTTGTCGTGCTTCTTCCTGCCTAATTCTTCCAGATAATCCACCAGCCATATCATTTCTTTCCCAGCTTCAACTATTGCTATGTACTCAGCTTCAGTCGACGAGAGGGCAACATACTTCTGAAACTTAGAAATTCAGCTCACCGTTGTTCCATCTAAAGTGTAGATGTATCCAGATGTGCTCTTGCTCGAATCCACATACCTACTCAGATTGGCATCCACAAAACCTTGTAGAACTACCTTGCCATTACCATAACAAAGTGAAGTATTAGATGTACCTTTCAAGTATCTTAAAAGCCACTTCACAGCTTTCCAATGCTCTTCCATAGGATTTTTCATGAACCTGCTAATAACTCCCACTGTATGTGCTATATCAGGTCTAGTGCAGACCATAGCATACATCAATCTCCCAACTGCAGAAGTATATGGAACTTGTGCCATGTGATCACGCTCCTTAGTTGTCTTTGGTGACTGCTCCTTTGATAATTTTAAATGGTTTGCCAAAGGAGTAATCTTGGGTTTAACATCATTCATCCAGAATCTGGACAACACCTTCTAAATGTACTATTGTTGGGATAGATTTAAGGTGCCGGCTGATCTATCCCAAGAATCTGCTTCGCTGCACCTAAATCATTCATCTCAAACTCTGATGATAGGGTTTCCTTCAGAGAGTTTATTTCCTTCATATTTGGTCCTGCAAACAACATGTAATCCATATACAAAAGTAGAAATACAAAAGAATCAATGTATTTTTTAAAGTAATAACACTGGTCCTTTTTAGTCCTGTGAAAACCATGTTTGCTCATGAAGGAGTGGAACTTCATATACCACTGTCGAGGTGCTTGCTTTAGCCCATATAAGCTCTTGCTGAGCTTGCACACTATGTGTTCCTTGCCTGGAACTGCAAATCCTTCAGGTTGTTGCATATAGATTTTTTTATCCAAATCTCCATGTAAAAATGTTGTTTTACATCCATTTGCTCAAGATGCCAATTCTCTGATGCAATAATACTTAAAAGAATTCTGATAGTAGTTAATTTCACAGCAGGAGAAAATATTTCAGCATAATCAATACCTTTTTGTTGTGAATATCCTTTAACCAACCAATCGGGCCTTGAAACTCCTTTTTACATCTGATTCAGCTTTGATCCTAAACGCCCATTTGTTCAGCAAAGCTCTTTTCCCTGCAGGCAACTCAGTCAACACCCAAGTGTTGTTCTTTTCAAGTGAACTCATCTCATCATCCATGGCTTGCTCCCACTTGATTGAATCCTCTACCTGTAATGCCTCATCAAAGGATTCTGGTTCTCCTTCATCAGTCAACAACAGATAATGTAATGTAGGTGAATACCTATCTGGTGCCGTGATGGTTCTTGATGATCTCCTCAATGTCTGCTCTGGTATTACTTGTTCCACCTCAAGTTCTTCAGCAATAGTCTCTGGAGTTTCTTGAGTTTCAGTGGCAGTATTGTTAGACGAACTCCTCTGCAACTCAACCTCAAGTCCTACTTGCTTTGCATTCTCTGAACCTGACTTATCTTTGTCCTTGTATAAGACGTTCTCATCAAATATCACGGTACAATGCCTTAGGATTTTTCTATTTTTATCATCCCAAAATCTGTAACCAAACATATCAGAACTGTAGCCCATGAAGTAGCACTTAATAGCCTTAGCATCAATCTTGTCTCTTTTCTCTGGATCAACATGAACATAAGCCGAGCAACCAAAAGTCCTCAAGTGAGAATACTTGAGTTCTTTTCGCGTCCATACTTCTTCTAGAATTTTGAACCCTAGAGGAACAGATGGTCCTCTGTTAATCAAATATGCAGCAGTGTTCACAGCTTCTGCCAAAAACATCTTTGGGCATTCCAGAATGTATACTCATACTTCGTGCACTCTCATTCAAGGTTTAGTTTATCCTCTCAGCAACTTCATTCTGCCTTGCCTTCCTAGAAACTATTCTCAACATTTTGATTCCCTCAGTTGCACAGAGTGCCTTAAATTCTGACTTGTCATACTCGCTACCATTATCAGATCTCAGACATTTAATTTTCAACCCTATTTGATTTTCAACTTCAGCCTTCCACCTCTTGAAGGTGGCAAATACATTTAATTTACGCTTCAGAAAATAAACCCATACCTTCCTGCTGAAATCATCAATGAAGGTAACATAAAATCTGGATCCACCAATTGACGAGATAGGATATAGTCCCTAAATATCTGTGTGGACCATTTCCAATGGCTCCGCTCTCTTCCAACCTTTGTGAAGCTAACTCGTTTCTGTTTTGTCATAACACAGCTCTCACAAAGTCCCATATCAACAGCTTTCAAACCATTCAAAACTCCCTTTGTAACGAGCATCTTCATTCCTTTGGTACTCATGTGTCCAAGTCTATTATGCCACAGACTTGAACTGGAAGTACTCTCAGCAGCAGCAACTGCATTTATACACCCTGCAGTAGCGTATAAAGTACCAAATTTTATGCCACGTGCTACAACCATAGCACCTTTCACAACCTTCCATGAGCCCTTTCCCATAGACATGTCATAACCTGTAGTATCCAACTGACTAACAGAAATCAAAATTTTCTTTAGTTCAGGAACATATCTGACATCTTTCAATGTCCACTGATTACCTGCTGGAGTATGTATGCAAACATCCCCTCTTCCTTGAACCTCCAAAGGATTGTTTTCAGCAAGATAAACTTTTTCGAAATTTCTAGACTTGAAATTTCTAAACAATTCCTTGCTTGGAGACGAATGAAAGGATGCACCCGAATCCAATATCCAGGACTCGAGTGGACAGTCCATGCAAAGGATTAATACATCCCCAATGTCTTCTGCTGAATTTACAGAATTATTATCATCTCTAGATTTATGATTCTGCTTTTTCTTGGGTTTCTTGCATTCATTTTTGACATGACCCTTCTCTCCACAATTGCAACAAATCACTTTTCATTTATGTGGAGATTTTCCACCCGCCTTCAACTTTGATCTTCCATGTGTGTTTTGTCTCTTCGATTTACTTCTCCCCCTTTGGTCAAGACTGAGAGGACTACTCGGTAAGTCACCAATCTCTCGCTTGCGAATACTTTCATTGAGAATTACGTCTTGGATTTCATCAAATTTAAGTTTCTCAGATCCACGAGAACTACTAATTGCAACAACAACACTATCCCAATATTCGGATAAAGTTGACATCAAAATCAATGCTTTAACTTCATCATCGAAGTTAATCTCCACATAACTCAGTTGACTAACAATCATATTAAAATCATTTATGTGATTTGCAACAGAACCACCCTCTGACATCTGTAAATTAAACAATCTATGCATCAAGTATACCTTGTTCATCGCAGAGAGTTTCTCGTACATATTCGCCAGTGCCTTCAACAGATTCGCTATTGTCTTTTCCTTGACTATGTTGAAAGCCACATTTTTGGAAAAAGTTAATCAAATCAAACCCAGCGCCTGACAATCTTTGAGCTTCCAATCTTCTTCTTTCATGGATTATGGCTTCACCCCAGTCAAGGGTTCATGAAGATCCTTTTGATACAGATAATCTTCGATCTGCATCTTCCAGAAACTGAGATCAGATCAATCGAACTTTTCGATTCCAATCTTTGAGCTCTCCATCACCAAAAAAATAGATCTGCACAAGATTCTTGCCCCACGGTGGGCGCCAATTATTGGGCAATATAAATATATAATTTGCAGCAACAAGAAGAAGATGAAGAAGGAAGAACTTTTGTTCTTCTTTAGAGAGAAGTTAGAGAGAAGGCAGAGAGAATAATTTAAGAGAGAGAGTACTTTTTTGTAGTAAACCTCAAAATTAAATTGGGCACTCCACAACAATGAGGTATATATATATATTAATAATATCCGAGTATTTATAATTACACAGAATACAAGTATACATGGAGAATAAATAGTAGTACCTAAAATTTGGGTCGGGGCAAAGCCCCGACTCCCGGCCTCCAACTGGGGGGCTCCCGCCCCCTACCACCCGACAACCTCACCGCGGAGGTTGAACCACGACAACTGCTAAATATATTATCAGGCTCTACTACTTAACAAGTTGTTCAACAATTGCGGATTAGGTGCTGGTAATAAAGTTGGGCTTTGCTGGGATATTAGATCTTCACGTTTAATATTCAAGTTACTTTCTAAGATTCGCGCTTAGTGAAAGGTCCAAGAATTTGGGACTAAAAACATCACACTAATATAGTCGTTTGTTTTGTATTACTCTTTCATATTTGTAAGACTTGAAGATTGATTATGAAATTGGAATATTAATATTGCTCTGTTGGTATAATCATTCTTGAAGTTCCCAATTTAGTTTATGTGATCTCCTTCATGTACTTGTAATATTTCTTTTAATTTTTTTTTTTATCAGGCAAAGTAAATTAGGTATGTTCTAATATGAGAACAATGTAGTTGAGGCTTGAGGGGTCGTGAGCATCCGATAGTTTAGGTATCAAGTTTTGCAAAGAAATGATAGTTTTGGGGGTTTTGATACTACCCCTCACTGTTGTTAGGATGTAAATGTGCCACAAGTTTACTCACTCACAGAAATTGAACTTGAAGAACCGACATAAACGTCTGAGCATGGGTCCATCATTCGAAGCCTCTAAGGTTTTGATGTTCTAGTCAACCTTTCCTTTATATGAGCTATTGACAAAGGAGCCTAATGTGAGAAAGAAGTCCATATAACTAAATTATTAAGGATCTCATTTCGCACACAAACTCACTGGTGAAAGATTACCCCATAATAAGTTTATCAGACCATAATATGGCTAATTTCTCTAGCACGGGAAAGGTTCTTCTGCATCTTCCAAACAAGAAAAGGTTGAGCTTATAAACTCTGATGAAAAAATGGCTGAAACCACCAGGAATGAAGTAACAAAACTGAAAATGATGATGACTATTCTCTTTCGTGCACCGAATTGTTATAAGATTGCTGATTGGGTATTGGTGATAAAATTGGGCTATATTGGGATCCTGGGCCTTCAAGTTTAATATTCAAAGTAGTCTTAGAATCACTCTTAGTATTACTCTTCATACATTATGATGCATCATTATGTATTGGCAAAAAGGCACTTCATTGTTCCTTGTGTTGTTTTTTATGTTTGCTTGGTGTTACGTAAGTTATACGTACTTGCAGTAATAAAGGACTCTTAGCTTGTGCCTTCTTGGGTGTTGGCTTTTGTTGTCCTTGTATGTAATTCCGGGGCTTCTCTCTTTGTAATGAGGAGTAATCACCTTTTCATGGCCATTATCCACTGACAATAACTATGCTTCAGTTCTAAACAAGTCGAGAATGGTTATACAATTCTACTCTGTACAATCAGGAACATATAATAAACTGATGACAGTTTCATTATTTTACCTTTTCTTGTTTCTTGGAAACAGTCTTCAAGCAAAAATGCAAGGTAAGACTACGTACAGCAGACCTTTGTGGTCGGGCCCTTCCCTGGACCCTGTGCACAACAGGCTTGTCCTTTTTTTTTTTTTCCTTCTGTTTTAGGTTGTTTAGAAGAGCAGGGGCTCAATTCTGCATCCCTCTTCTGCTTTTTTACTTGAATTTGCTGATATCATTGTCTTGGCACCTTGACTCTGCCCTACATTCATCATGGTAGTTCTCCACGTTCACCTAACAATAACATCAAAGAGACGGTGTGCATTTTGCTGCACTAAATGCATTAATTTGCGCGTATACTTTTGAAGCAGCAAACAGATTCATGAATTTCTTGAAAATGCTACTCATTCTATGGAGATTGTGAGGACATGTAAAGATATTAAAAAGGTCAAAAATTTTAAAAAGAAAAAATACAAAAAATTGTTGAGGATCTCCATAAGTTCATCACACCATTCCATTTGTAATTCCTCGTGCACGGGAAATGATTCCTCTCAAACCTGCCACTCAGAAAAACACACCTTTTACAATCTGCGAACTTTCAGATTGCTAGAAACTGACGTCTTCCAGATTCCATTCTTTCCCTCCATCGATGATTATTTTTTTAAAGACTCAAGTTTTCAAAATTGGTCAGTCTAGCAACTCCTGAGGGTGAATCGGATGAAAGACCAAGCTTTGTTATCATCAGTTTGTTAAAGCTCGAAGAAAAGTACAGATCACCACTGATATTTATCAACTTGTTCAAATTCATGAAGGACATCCAATCTTGGTAATGCTGAACAATTTGGTAATGCTGCAAATGCCAAAGCTGAACTTGTTCATCATAGCTGGAGCACACAGCCTCTTTCTTAAATGATTACTACTCCCTTACGCGCATCAAATTGTTCAACAATCACTGACTGGGTGCTGGTGATGAAATTGGGCTATATTGAGATCCTAGGTCTTCCAAGTTTACTATTCAAATTACCTTTTTAGAATTGCAGTTAGTTAAACTCTGCGAATGATTCAAGGAAGGCCCAAAAATAGCAGACCATATCAGTCTTTCTGTTAGTATTACTCTTCATACATATATGATGCATCATAATGTATTGGAAAAAGGGCACTTTTTATGACATCATCTACTGTCACAATAACTATGCTTCACTTCTAAATAAGTTAAGATCAGTTATATGATTCTACTCTGTACTATCAAAAACATATCATAAACTAATGCTAGTTCCATTATCTTACCTTTTCTTGATTCTTGCTCTCTCTGTCTTTAATTGTTTCGACGAGCAGGGGTTCAATTCTGCATCCTATTTTGTGATGAAAGTAAATGAGGCTCATTTTTATTATGTGTGCAATATACATCTAGGAGCAGTTGGGAGGCATATGTACTCGGATTTTGTGTCTTCAGTTGACCTCATTACTTTTTTGCCTGAGTTATTTAGAATTACACCATAACATTTTGACTTCCTTGAGCATGGGAAAGGATTCCTCTCCTTTCAAAATAAGACAGCTTATCCATGTTTCATTCTTTCCTCCACTCTAAGATCATGTGTGATAGGCTCAGGTTTTGAAGGTTGGGCAGTCTCAGAAATCCTCAGAGTGATTTGGGTGTAAGATAAAATTCTTCAACTCCAGATTTCTCAAGCACGAAGGGAATCAAGATGACAGTACCAAGTGCGATGAAGAAAATGCAGAAACTTGTTCAAGTTCATTAAGGAAATCTAATCTTGGAAAACAGATCAGCTCTGCTGAACAATTCCTTGGTTCTTCAATGTCCTCAAGCCAACCATGCTTCTAGCCTAATTTGGCTATTCCAGAGTTTATGGAACTACCAAACTTCCGCTCTCAGGCCGTTTACCCACGTTATGCACAAAAGTCAACTTTTCAAAGTATGAGGCCTTCCAAAACAAGAAAAACTGCACAACTCCCAAACAAACGGCCAAGCAACCGAGCTACCGGTGTCAGATGACCTGAGGTCGATATAAGAACTTCAATGTCGAATGTAAGATTGGGGAAGCTTTTGAAAATATTGTCTGCGGTTAACGAACAGAAAATATAATATTATCAAAATCTCTAACTTTGTGTCCTCCAACACAGATAGTTCAAAGACCATGCTTGTTCCCTGGTTATGCACCACCAGTTTCTAGATTCAAGGACAGATTCTTTTGCTGTAAGCCTGCAACTGAAGATTGCAGAAAGAGTCACAAGCTAGACATC
This sequence comes from Solanum sejunctum, assembly GCA_025642045.1. Taxonomy (NCBI): domain Eukaryota; kingdom Viridiplantae; phylum Streptophyta; class Magnoliopsida; order Solanales; family Solanaceae; genus Solanum; species Solanum sejunctum. The sequence goes on along the minus strand of JAOTQJ010002891.1, from coordinate 3,131 downwards.
TATAAAGACATTCACACAGAAGTGCAAACATTTATTCATTTCTTCATCTATAATATATCCACATAGTGCCGCATTTCATTAATTAAACATGAACAAATACACAGAAAAGAAAAAGAAGAAAAATAGGGGGTCACAAGTAAAACATTTTACAATTTGATGGATTGAAGACTAAATTAATGTGTTTTCTCAGATATCACAAGCAACAAATCAGAATTTATTAGGATAATTGAGGGATCAAAAATGTTATGATTCATCTTTTTTGTCACGATCCAATTTCTCAGGCCGTGATGACGCCTACCATAACCCGCTGATAGGCAATCCAAGCCATAACCTAAAACTGTAAGTAATGGGTATTAGGAGGGAAACTAACAAAGTCTAATCATATATCAACAATATAGAAAAATAAAGATAGAAACTAACAAAAAATATATACAAGAAACACTCCCAGAATTGGGATGTCACCAATACAAAATTGCTATACAGAAAATAAAGAGTACAAGTCCCATAAGTGGACCAACAAAATATACAGGATCAGGCTCGTCTCAAAAAGTACAGGCATCCAAGCTGAAGGAGATAGGATGATCCAAAAATGTCTAATGCTCACCTTGGTCTTCGGTGTGGGCTGCTGCAAGCTAGATGAATCAGTGCTGGTGACTGGTGCTCAAACCTGCATCACGAAAGTAGATGCAGAATATATTATAAGTACTAGGACAATAGGTACTTAGTAGGCATCATAGGCCGATTGAGCAGGAAAGGTAAAATAGTATGAAAAGGAGGAATACACCTATACAAAATCAAAATTAGCTGACAAGAATAAAGGAACTATCTATCATACAATAAGAGAAAATTAAGTGAAGAGCTATGTTAACTATACCTAACTGGGCCTACGTACGCCCGACCGGGACATCGGAGAACTAGAATTACCAAAATTTGAGAAGTAAAGATTCTACCATACTGAAAATCGAGAAAACGGATCCCAACACTAAACCATGAATAACTGAAGGCTTAGGACTGGATAGAAACTGGGTACCAAGGTCAGGACTACTACTACTCGGATGCTCGCCTGATTCATATGGGAGCTCAAACTCCCTCTGCCAGAGCTTTTCCTTTTCGTATGGCAGCTGAATGTTACCACGCTATCAATAACAAACTCACAATGTCATTACGATCATTTTGACACTAAATTCGCAAAAAACGGAGACGGACCAATTTTGAGGCCTAAAATGGGAAATGTGGGACCCATGTCCAGAATTTCAAAACTGACCCTAAAATTGATCCAAAACAATATTCCCAGCTCAATTAACAACGCAACAACTAAATATGGGTCAAAATTCAACACAAAACAAGCATTCAACCAAATTCCAAAAATTAGCTCAACCAAATTCCAAAAATTAGCTAAGAACGCAAGGAATGGCGGCAGCTACAAGGGGAAAATTTATCAGAAATGTTTTGAAATCCAGAACAAACCACTCCACAATGATCCTTGAAATTTCACTGTAAATAGACCCAAAAATCACTGAAAATGGATACCCACAACTCAAGTTATCACTCTTCCAAATTACAAAAATTCCAATCCGAAAATCACTACATAGTATCTATAAACACAAAATTTACCTGTAATGAAGCCTCCACTTTAATTTCCAACGTTTCCAATGCATTCCCATGAAAATTTCTTGAATCTAGGCCTTTGAATCACCAAATTTGCGCTTAAAATGCTCAAGAAATCGCTCTTAGAAGTTTTTGCCAAATGCTGATTTCGAACAAGGAATGATAATATAAAGGCGGGTATCGCTGAAGTGACCTAAGTGGTCACTATAAAGTTACTGCAAAATACATTTTAATATTAAAATAATAATATTAATTGGGATAGAATGTGACAATAAGTTTTTATAACTTATATGATTTTTAGAATTTTGTAACTCATATAACCACTAACCATAATATATTCTATTAGTATCTTGTAATTTATGTAACTTTCATGATACGATCCTTGATTCATTTACCCACATTACTATCCACATTAATCTTATATAAGACAAAGATTAATTCTCACTTACAAATAGTGATGTTTCATCCTTTGTGAATAAAAAAAATATAGATGTTGTGTAGAAAAAATGAGAGGTGTGCGGATAAATGTTATAGTGTGGTGTTGTGTGCAATAATGAAAAAGAGAGTTGAAATTAATAAAAAATGTTCTGAGTCTTCAACTATATTTACTATATAAAATAGAGTAATTATATGTTGACGATAAGTGGTTTTGTGTGGAGGTTTGGACTCTTCAACTAATCCGGAGTTATTTGAGTCACAAAACGATATTGGGTTGTTGTATCTTGGAGGAGACAAGTCAGAAATGTACTGCTGGATCGGTGTAGATTATGTTGTAGTGGGCTTAAATCTCATTAAAGAGAGTGAGATATCCGCGCCTCAGCATGGATGAATTTTTATTCAATTTTATCATTTTTGTTTTTCAACTGTAATTTATTGTATTGTGGCATATTACACCAACAATTTTAAGGAGATTTATATTTTTGTTACAGTTTGAAAAGTGTGAATATCAAGATAGGAGATCTCAATATCATTCTGCTTTAGCATTGCTCTCTTCAAGAGATGAAAGAGAACAGATGCATGGGTAAAGTATAATTTTTATTTGCTTATAGCGGAGAAAAGGTAAAAGAGAAAGAAACTTTTTACCTAATAATTTTATGAACAAAATGATATTTCTTCTCATGAAGATAAAGTGGTATTTAAATTCTAAAAATAGTAGGGGTACATGAAATGAGAAAAACTTATTGTGAAATTGTGATTTTTGCATCTTTGAGAAATGGGGGGAGCTCGATGCTCCTGTTAGGAGGTGCGAGCGGTTGGTTGTGGGAGCTACTTGGAGGGGTAGAGGTAGACCGAAGAAGTACTGGGGGGAGGTGATCAGACAGGACATGGCGGAACTCGATCTCACTGAGCACATGGCCTTAGATAGACAGAAGTGGAGGTCGTGAATTAGTGTAGCAGGCTAAGTTCTTCTTTCTCTTCTTCCTATTCCTCTCCTCCGTTTTTTTTAACTTTTTCTTTTTCTTTTTATTATCTGGCATATATGTGCTAGTTTTATCATATTTACATATTGTCATGTGTTACTC
>JAOTQJ010002880.1:2234-18810 GCA_025642045.1 Solanum sejunctum | reverse complement strand
TTAAACTTATCCCTCTTGGGGATAGGCTGAGTGTCAAGCCTCACTTCGGAGTTCTCTTCTACCCTCTCCTCGCTGAATTTGGACATGGGTACATTATCATAAGAAAATTATCATACCCCTCCCCTAAACCCAACAATTTTAACCCCACATAATCTCCACAAGATAATGACCCATAAATCATGCAACAAAGCATATAGCTATAATATCAGACATCAAGCTCACCCAACAAAAGTAGAATTCAAGAATGAACCTGTTACAGGGACACAGACAGTTATGCATCATATTTTTCGTACTTCCAAAATCACTTTCACATGGCTTTGCTAGTTGTGATCATAAGGCATTCATTCAAATACTCATAAGACAAGACTATTTCAGAAATAGACCAAACTTAATCGTGAGAACTTACCAAATGAATGGATGAATGAATGATGAGAAGAAGAAAAAGTAGGCTGAGTTCTTGGTGCAAAATTCACTTGCTGGGGAATGGCTTTGTTTTGTACCTGCACCCAAATACTTGAGATACACTATAATGAAGTTGACACTGGTTCAAAGTCTTAACAGTCTCAATAAAGTATTAACTACCACTAATTAATCTACACAAATGAAAATGTCTCAAGATAAATCTAAACACGCAAAATGCTTGGGTTGCCTCTCAAGAAGCGCCTTGTTTAACTCTGTGGCTCGACTATGCCTTTATGGATAATCAAACTTCTCCATGAGTCCCATATTTGCTTTTTCTACTCTTCCTTTGTTCATCCTGCACTACATATAGTTGCTCAGCAAGTTGCTCCATCATATCACCAAGACTTTGCATTGATATAATTTGTTGTTCCACTTTGTAGTTACAATTGAGGACATCAAACGTTATATCCCAGACGATGTCATCTTGCTCATTCACCTTGATTAGAAATTGTTCATGCATATGCTCAATCCATGTCAGTTTATCAGTGATACAATACTGGTATGGTAACCTCAGCCAATGTGCAATATTTTTCGCTTTTGGTTTTACTTGAGGCACCAATGTCTGACTTTCCCTTGAAAGGGTTGGTAGACTTGGGCAACTGCAGATAGCTTATCCATACTCTAAGTTATCTCATTAAATTGTCATCTTATGAACTCCCCAGTTCCCCCCAAATAATGCGTTAGCCTACCCTTGTTGCTCGGAGGTTAGTGCTCGGTAGAAACTAGCCGCCAATTCATTATCAATCAGACCATGGTCTTGATTTGCTACCAAGCACTGCTTGTACCTTTCCCAAGCCACTACCAAAGGTTCTCCTAGTACTCTTTTGAAATTATAGATGTTTTTCTGCAGCTTTTGCTTGTTGGATTCCTTATAGAAATTCATGAGGAAGACTCTCTGTACTTTTTTCCAGTTAGAGCAAACATCAAGTGGGAGAATTGACTACCATTCCGCAGCTTCACTCCAGAGTGTCATGGGGAAAACATGAAGAGCCATGGCCTCCCAAGAAAGATGACTTGTCCCAAGAATCCCCCTCAATGTTTGAGTGAAATTCTATAGGTGGGTTTGGGGATCTTCAGACTCTTGCCCATAAAATAGTGCGTGCCTCTGCAAAGTTTCCAACAAGTTGTCTATAATGTAGAACATTTGTTAAATCATAATGCCATCCAACCTGCACCTAAAACGAACTAACAAAAATAAAATAAAAAGTAAAATACAAGAGTGTTTAGGAATTTACACTAGAACTAACTAATAGTGAATTCAAGCCAAAACCTAGTGGTATTCCCCGGTAATGGCGCCATAATTTTTGATTGATATTTACCCTCCAATAAGAAAGCGGTCGTTATCAGTAATTAACCTAACCAAAGGTTAGAGTCGATTCCACAGAAAATACGGGACTTGACTACAAGAATCCACTACTAATCATTTCAAGCATAAATAACTAAAATCTCTAAATGAAGGGAGGAGAGGGGGGTTGTGATTCAAAAAAAATATAGTAAAATAAAGGCTAAACTATGACATGAGAAATACTCAATTTTGGGGACAACTTGGGAATTGTGTTCATCATGGTTTATTGACTCAATTACCCTATGTAACATAACTATAATTGAAAATTCACATGCAGAACGGTAACTTAGGTTCTTCCAACCCTCTTGTGAAGGTGAAGGTCGAATTTCACCATAGCGCTTGGTCGACCACCATGGCGTGCCAACTAACTGTTACCAATAGTCCCAGTCAACCTCTACTTAGTTAGGTTTGGTTGATTAGATGAGAACACATCAATCAAATCTTGTCATCTACTTCTCTTTTCCTATTCGTCACTACCTTGGTCGAGCTAGTGATAGTAAGCGGGGTCTGGTGTTGACCACCACCAAACTACAATCATAATGAAGAAAAATAGACAATATATGCAAACTCCAATCGTAGAAATGCAATAAACCTAGGTTATTTCAAATCAACTATCCATGATTCCCACAACCCCAAGTTGTGGGTGCTTAGCTACTCATGGCTAAGGAAAAACAAGCAAAACTGCAAATAAATGACATTGTTGCGAGTTTTACCAAAAACTATGAAGATTGTAGACACCACAAGTTGCAAACCGAAAAGCTTGATTGATCAACTATGAGTACAAAGCAAGATTTGTAATCCCCAAAATGAGTTTTCCAAGAGAAAATAATAAACTAATCTAAAACCCTAAAATATTCATGAGAGAATATTCAAAGGCAAGTTCTATCCTTAAAAATCTAGAATGTCCTTTTAAAAAATGAACTAAATGTATTTATAGTGTTTAGAAATATACTCTATGTATCAGGTTCTTGGCATCTTGGACTGAACTGGTATGACCCACAGGTATGAGTTGTTTCTTGAGCTACGATCCATATGTTCCTCGTGTAGTCTTGGCCTTCAGTTTTTGATCCAACATTTTGACTCTCTAATTTCTGCTATGAGTCCACCTATACGAGTTGTGGTGAGAACTACGACTCGTAGGATGGACTCGTAGGAATGACCTCCACTTAGCAAATTTCTGAATTTTTGATCTTTGATTCCTGCTATGACACATCCTACGACTCGCAGCTTGGGAGACGACTCATAGGTGAGATCGTATGTCCTATGATTCAGCAAAATCTGCAACTTTTCTTCAAAAATCACGTCAACCTAACTTTTCTACAATAACAACACAAAACACATAAAAATCATAAAAAGTCGCATTAAAAACTCACGGAATCCTTTATTTTAGGCATCAAATATGTTGTATTTTGACAGTACATCAATAATATCACAAAAAAAAAAGAAGAGGATATCAAGTGGGGGAAGATATGAACGAAATGACAGTTAAAATAAAGCAATAATAGTTAGCACCAAATTAAAGCAGTAATAAGCAAAATAATTAAAAGTTAAGGGAAAGGGATTTAAAGTAGTAAAATAAATAAAGAGGAGGGAAAGAAAAGAGGAGGGGGAGTTATGTTAGTGGGTAAAAGGGAAAGGGGAAGTTAGAGGGGGATGTTAGTGGGAAAAGGGGAAAAACTAACAAAGTTAGTAAACATATAATAATAAACAAATAAGGCAATTAATATGCAAATTAAGGAAATAGGAGGGATAAGAAAAGAGAAAAGATTAGTAGGGAAAGGGGAAGATGAAAAGGAAAGAAAATAACTATATTAATAAGAGAAAAGAAAATAAAAGAAAGCAATAATACTAAGCAGATAAAGTAGTTAATACACAAATTAAGGGAAGGGAAAGAGTGATTAGCATATTAGGAAAGTAAATGACAAAGAAAGGAAATAAAAACACACATAAAAAAGAGACACATATTGGTTAGAACCTAATATCCTCAGCAAAGTCGTCATTTTGTCGCACTCCATTTTTCCTCGCGAAAAGACGGGAACCTAGACGAATGCAAGGACTCTTTTGGAATTTGACGAAGAGGAAGAAGAGTCGCCACCTAATGTTTGGGCATAGTAGGACACCATTTCTAATCTACTATCAAATCTAAATCTAAATGTAAGTCACCAGAGATTGGGTAAGCACTCAAATTACCTCGAAGAGAAGGTATTAGACACCCTTCGCGGTCTGTAAGTGCGGGTCTCGACCGTATCTCATGCCTTATGTGGGTGGTTACAAATAACAAGTAGGGTCTCATATTAAAAAATCCTAAATTAATGCTAAGTGATTAATAAATTATTTTATTTCATTTTATCAAATAGGTGACAAAATAAAAGTAATTAAACAAGTAATTAAATCTAGGTGATACATCAAATTGACTTGATTAATTAATATTATTAAAAAATTTGGTTATTAATTCTAACTAAGCGATCAAGTAATTATAGAACACAAAATTAATTTTTAACTAAGATCTGATTGATAACAATAAAGGTTATTATTATTTTATTATTATTATTTTATCATCATATAAATCTTATTTTATGTTATTATCGTTAGAATTGGTGAGAGCAAATAGTAAAAAACAAGTAAAGCAAACGTTATAATAAGCGTGAAAAAAAAACTAAACTATTCAAAAGAATAAAATATTTTGTAAAAATGTTTTCTTGATTTCAAGAACGAGATGTTTAAAAGGTTTAAAAAAATATTTGTTTCTTTGTAGATATGAAACTATGCTATTTATTTATCACAACTCTTTCATCTAAAAATATTTTTGATTTGATATTGACTTAGAAAATATATTATATAGTTTTTTTTTGTTTGAGAAAAATGGTGAAAAAGTTGGTACAATATATAAGTACATAAATATTTAAGCATACATACACATAATCTCCCCTTTTAAAAATTTGGGTAGGTGAGATTTCTAGGAATGCGTCGGCTATTTAAAACATGAAATTAGATCTCGTAATTTCTTTTGACTATCCCACTAACTACAGGTTAGGAGAGAGCACCTTTTTTATTACACATTGTCCAACTCAAATTGAAAAAGAGTTGGGCAACAATTTTTTTAAAAATAAAAATTGAGAAAAAAATTATTTTAAGAGAGAAAAAGAATTTAAAAAAATACATAGCATGTAAATCTCCGCTTCCTGATCAGTTATAACCACAATTTTCACTATATCTTTTATTACATCAATTTTGCCAAAAAAATAAATACACAGGCAGTAAAAAAAATTGAAGTCCTCCTCCTCCTCCTTGGAGACTCTTCCGTCTAGAATTGAAACTTAAGGCCTGCTAACAAAAGAAAAAAGTAATATAATTTAAAATAATAAAATAAATAGAAAAAAAGCTTACTAGTTCGGAAGAAAACAAAAGAGCCTGAAAGAATTTGAGGGTGATGCAATTGCAGCCTACTCCTTTTTCCTTGTCTTACTATTAGTATTTTAATATGTACGTGTATATATATATATATATATTTTGCAAAAAAAGTGAACAAGTCTAGAACAGTATCGTGTAGAGTGAGAGGGAGGTTTTCTTATGCACCGAAAGTATTCTGTATTTTCTCATATGAAGATTTCTGACCAAGTTGTGAAAAGTAAACCTATTTATATAGCTTTCACAAATAAGTCAATAAAGGAAAAGAATAATTAGAAGATTGTAAAAGAAGATTTCGAATCAACTTTGACAATTATGAAAATATTCTTCTAAAATAATTAAAATCAGTAAAGGAATTCTAGGGCAATCAATTTTTTAATTCATGCTTACCATAAGAAGAGAATAAACTGATAAATTCACATATCGTATGACTTGGTCAAATATTTACTATTAAAATAAAATTAATTGATAATAAATGTTTACCATAAAAATAAGTCAGCAAATATACTTAAATATTAGAGCTCAATATAGTGAATAATTACAAGAGAAGGGAGATCAATTGGAGAGATGAAGGTGTTAGGTTGTGGAGCCTGATGACTATATCTATCTACCGTGCTTAGAAACATGTCCAACGCATCTCGAAAGGTTCCAGAACTCTCTGGCACTGTAGCAATAGTCATGGCACTGTAATAACGACTAGAAATGGCACTGTAGCAACGGCCAAGGCCCTTAGGAAATTGTATAAATAGCAGGGCCATTTCGTTTGTTAAGCATCCAAAAATCCAACAATCTTACAAGCAAGTAAGAATTGTAAAGCATTCCTCAAATAATCTCCATGTATAAATGTATTCTGTGTAATAGTCCGAATATCATATATATATATATATTCTATCGTCGTGGAGTTTACCCATCGGGTGTTACCACGAAAGCAACTTTTTCTCTTTTCATGAATTTTCTCTACCTTCTCTCTAGGAAGAACTTCTTCCTCAATCTTTCTTCTTCCTCTTAGATCTTCAGATCGTATTTTCTAACAATTGGCGCCCATCGTGGGGCAGGCATTACTACGATCTGTGCAGATGGAGAGTTAAAAGATCGAAATCGAAAAATTTGATGGATCCGATTTTGATTTCTAAAAGATACAGATCAAAGATTATTTGTATCAAAAGGATCTTCACGAACCCTTGTCTGGGGTGAAGCCGGAATCCATGAAAGAAGAAGATTGGAAGCTCAAGGATCGTCAGGCACTGGGTTTGATTAGGTTGACTTTGTCCAAAAACGTGACTTTCAACATCGTCAAGGAAAAGACAATGGCGAGTCTGTTGAAGGCGCTGGCGAATATGTAAGAGAAACCCTCTGCAATGAACAAGGTATACTTGATACATAGATTGTTTAATTTATAGATGTCGGAAGGTGGACCTGTTGCAGATCATATAAATAATTTTAATATGATTGTTAGTCAACTGTGTTTTGTGGAGATTAACTTCGATGATAAAGTTAAAGTGTTGATTTTGATATCATCTTTACCTGAATCTTGGGATAGTGTTGTTGTTGCGATTAGCAGTTCTCGTGGATCTGAGAAACTTAAGTTTGATGAAATCCGAGATGTAATTCTCAGCGAAAGTATTCGCAAACTAGAAATTGGGAATTTATCGGGTAGTGCTCTCAGTGTTGATCAGAGGGGGAGAAGCAAATCGAAGGGACACAACACACACGACAGATTAACGTCAAAGGAACATGGAAAATCTCCACATAAATCAAAGGTGACGTGTTGGAATTGTGGAGAGAAGGGCCACATAAAAAATGAATGCAAGAAACCCAAGAAAAAGCAGAATCATAAATCTGGAGATGATAATAATTCTATAAGTTCAGTAAAAAACATTGGGGATGCGCTAATACTTATTGTGGACAGCCCACTCGAGTCCTAGATATTGGATTCGGGTGCATTCTTTCCTTCGTCTCCAAGCAAGAAATTGTTCAGAAATTTCAAGTCTGGATTCGGGAAAGTGTATCTTGCTGACAATAAGCCTATGGAGGTTGAAGGAAGAGGAGATGTTTGTATACATACTCTAGACAGTAATTAGTGGACGTTGAAGGATGTTAGATATGTTCCTGGACTAAAAAAAAATCTGATCTCTGTTGGTCAATTGGATAGTACAGGTTATGAAGTGTATCTTTGAAAGGGCTCATGGAAGGTTGTGAAAGGTGCTATGATTATAGCGCGTGGCATAAAATTTAGAACTTTATACACTACTGCAGGGTGTATAAATGCAGTTGTCATTGCTGAGGGTACTTCTGGTTTAAGCTTGTGGCATAATAGATTTGGACACATGAGAACCAAAGGAATGAAAATGCTGGTTGCAAAAGGAGTTTTGGATGGTCTGAAAGTTGTTGATATGGGACTTTGTGAGAGCTATGTTATCGCTAAATAGAAACGAGTTAGCATCACAAAAGTTGCGAGAGAACTGAGGAGAGAACCATTGGAAATGGTCCATACAGATGTTTGGGGACCATCTCCAGTCTCATCAATTGGTGGATCCAGATTCTATGTTACCTTCATTGATGATTTTAGCAGGAAGGTATGGGTTTACTTTCTCAAGCATAAATAAGATGTACTTGCTACCTTCAAGAGGTGAAAAGCTGAAGTTGAAAATCAAACAGGGTTAAAAATCAAATGTCTGAGATCTGATAATGGTGGCGAGTATGACAAATCAGATTTTAAGACACTCTGTGCAGCTGAGGGAATCAGAATGTTGAGAACAATTCCCGGGAAGGCGAGCCAGAATGGAGTTGCTGAGAGGATGAACAGAACATTGAATGAGCGTACAAGGAGCATGAAGATACACTGTGGAATGCCAAGATATTTTGGGCAGAAGCTATGAACACGGTTGCATATTTGATTAACAGAGGACCATTAGTTCCTCTGGGGTTCAAGATTTCAGAAGAAGTATGGACGGAAAAAGAACTCAAGTATTCTCACTTGAGGACTTTTGGTTGCACGGCTTACGTTCATGTTGATCCGGAGAAGAGAGACAAGCTTGATGTTAAGGCTGTGAAGTGCTACTTCATAGGCTATGGTTCTAATATGCTTGGTTACAGGTTTTGGGATGATAAAAATAAAAAAAATTCTAAGGCATTGTGATGTGACATTTGATGAGAACGGCTTGTACAAGGATATGTCGAGTTCAGAGAATGCAAAGCAAGTGGGAGTTGAAGTTGAGTTGCAGAGGAGTTTGCCTAGCAATGTTGCCACTGAAACTCAAGAAACTCCAAAGATGATTGCTGAAGAACCTGAGGTGGAACAAGTAACAACAAAGCAAACGTTGAGGAGATCATGCAGAACCATCAGGGCACCAGATAGGTATTCACCTTCATTACATTATATGTTCCTGACTGATGAAGGAGAACCAAAATCTTTTGATGAGGCCCTACAGGTGGAGAATTCAATCAAGTGGAAGCAAGCCATGGATGATGAGATGAGTTCACTTGAGAAGAACAGTACGTGGGTGTTGACTGAGTTGCCTACAGGGAAGAGAGCTTTGTTGAACAAATGGTTGTTTAGAATCAAAGTTGACTTAGACGGAAAGAGGATGTTCAAGGCTCGATTGGTGGTTAAGGGATATTTATAACGAAAAGGTATCGATTATGCTGAAACATTTTCTCCTGTTGTGAAATTAACTACTATCACAATCCTTTTGAGCATTATTGCATCAGAGAATTTACACCTTGAGCAAATGGATGTAAAAATGACGTTCTTACATGGAGATTTGGATAAGGAAATCTATATGCAACAACCTGAAGGATTTGCAGTTCCAGGCAAGGAACACATGGTGTGCAAGATCACCAGGAGCTTGTATGGGCTGAAGCAAGTACCTCGACAGTGGTATATGAAGTTTCACTCCTTCATGAGCAAGAATGGTTTTCACAGGACTGAAAAGGATCAGTGTTGTTACTTCAAGAAATATACTGATTCATATGTATTTCTACTATTGTATGTGGATGACATGCTAATTGCAGGACCGAATATGAAGGAGATAAACTCTCTAAAGGCAACCTTATCATCAGAGTTTGAGATGAAAAAGTTAGGTGCAGCAAAACAGATTTTTGGGATTAGGATTTCTCAAGATAGATCAGTCGGCACCTTAAATCTGTCTCAAGAGCAGTACATTGAGAAGGTGTTGTCTAAATTCTGGATGAATGATGCTAAACCCAAGACTACTCCTTTGGCAAACCATTTAAAATTGTCAAAGGAGCAGTCACCAAAGACAATTGAGGAGTGTGAGCACATGGCACATGTTCCATATGCTTCTGCAGTTGAGAGCTTAATGTATACTATGGTCTGCACTAGACCTGATATAGCACATGCAGTAGGAGTTGTTAGCAGGTTCATGGCAAATCCGGGGGAAGAGCATTGAAAAGCTGTGAAGTGGCTTCTGAGATACTTGAAAGGTACATCCAATACTTCACTTTGTTATGGTAATGGCAAGATAATCCTACAGGGTTTTTTGGATGTTGATCTGAGTGGAGATGTGAATTCGAGCAAGAGCATATCCGGGTACATCTATACTACAGATGGAACAATAGTTAGCTGGATGTCTAAGCTTTAGAAGTGTATTGCCCTTTCATCGACTGAGGCTAAGTACATAGCAATAGCTGAAGCTGGGAAAAAAATGATATTGCTGGTGGATTATTTGAAAGAATTAGGCAGGAAGCAGCGCGAGAAAATTCTTTATACATATAGTCAAAGTGTCATACAGTTGGTGAAAAATTCAGTACACCATTCGAAGACGAAACACATCCGAAGATGATACCATTTCACTTGGAGGCCAGTGGAAGATGGTGACATGTGGTTGGAGAAGATAGAGAGTACAAAGAATCCAACAGACATGTTTACCAAGTGTGTTAGAGTTGAAAAACTGAGGTTGTGCAAAACCTTAATTGGTCTTTTGTAGGTTATATAAAAGAAAGTGTTGCGATGGGGTGAAGATATTAATGATAGGGGAAAATTTTTTTGGGAATACATTTATTGTTTTGGAGGTCGAATAGATCAGTCTCCAAGTGGGAGAATTGTTAGGTTGTGGAACTTGATGATTATATCTATGTACCGTGCTCAGAAACATGTCCGACGCACCCCAGAAGGCTCCAAAACTCTGGCACTGTAGCAACGATCAGGGCACTGTAGCAACAGTCAGGGCACTGTAGCAACGACTAGAAATGACACTGTAGCAACGGCTAGGGCCTTTAAGAAGTTGTATAAATAGAAGGGTCATTTCTTTTGTTAGGCATCCAGAAATCCAACAATCTTACAAGCAAGTAAGAATTGTAAAGCATTCCCCAAATAATCTCCGTGTATAAATGTATTCTGTGTAATTATCCGGATATCATTAATATATATATCGTATCGCCATGGAGTTTACACATTGAGCGTTACCACAAAAGCAACTTTCTCTCTCTTCACGAATTTTCTCTGTCTTCTCTCTAGGAAAAACTTCTTCTTCCTCAATCTTTCTTCTTCCTCTTAGATCTTCAGATCGTATTTCCTAACAGAAGGAATTAATTAATAACTTAATAATATCTAAAAAATCTCAAGTTGCCATAAACAAGAATAACAAGTTAATTATCCTTGCAAATCAGCCAACATTTAACTAAATTAAATTCTAATTTAAAAGTAAAAGTGAACACAAAGTTATAAAAAAATTTCGTAAATAATGTAAAAGGAAGAATTGAGGGTGATCATTTTCAACGAAAAAGAAAATCTTTAGAACTAAATCAAAATTGATATTTACATATTCACAAACTAAATTGCAGCAATTTTCTTTATTATTGCCTTTTTCATATATATTGCTATAACAAGAACAAGAAAAATCCAATCAACTTTCAATAAGGTTAAAGAATCAATCAAGGACAAATCACCGTCAGCAAGCATACATAGAGATCAATTTGAAAATTTGGTGAAGAAGGAATAATATCAATAATTCTGCCATGAAATTACTAAAATCACGATGAAATTATAAATATGCATTTTAGAAGCAATAAATTAAAAGACTAAGGTTATACACCAATATTGATAGACACGGACATAATTTACATAGACAAAGAGCGAAATCAAGATTGCAAGAGCGTTAATCAGAATCTAAATAAAAATCACAGAAATTCAAAACAAAAAAGTAACACGAAATCAAACCAAATTTGCGATGCATCCAAACCCAAAATACTTTTGCGAAGTCATTCCTGACGAAAATTGTTGGTACGGCTAGTGGTTGTTTTCACTGTGAGAGTAGGGTCGCCGGGGTGGTTGTTGATGGGATTTGGGTCTGTCTTGGCTTTGTTTTCAGGGTCATTTGGTGGAGATTTGGTTGTTGTTTCTGGCGGAGTTTGGATGGTTTGGTGAGGAGAAAGAGGAGAGGAGTAGGAGGTGGCGGCGACAAGTAGCGGAGGTGCCACCGCTCGGTGCCTCTCGCCGGATCGAGGAGAGACACTAGTAAGAGAGAGGGGCTGCGTGGTGGTCATCGCCGGTGGAATGGTGGCGAAGAACAAGCAATGAAAACTGGAAGTGATTTTTGGGATTTTGCATTTTGAACATTGAAAAAGAGAATAAAAATTATTTTAATCCAAACCATTGAACAAAGAAAATAGACGGTCCAAATTTAATTGAAGTGATATTGAATTTGGAAATTCAAAATTTAGCCACAAATTGACATAATCATGCTAAAGTTGAAAAGAATTGTGCCGAAGTTGATCAAAATTAAAATAAATTACAAGGAATTTAACTACAAGTAAAATAAATTGAGTTAAAAGGCTATAAATTAAATAAATTTAATTAATTTCCATCTAATTAAATTATAATATACGCATAAATAAAATATTCAATATTTAAAAATGATAATTTTGACAAAAAAAGATATACATAATATATAATATTTGTGTAAAAATATTTAAAAATACTAAAATATTATTTTTCTCAAATTATCACTTAATAAAATAAAATGATAAAAATATATTTAAAATATGTCACACAACAACAACAATCTATCTAATCTATCTATGTATAAAAACAGCCGCAGAAAATGTCATATGTCAGCATCATAATTAATCTGTAATATCTATTTTTAAAATATTAATTAATTAAATAATATTAATTAATTATTTATTATTAATAAAAAGTCACATGTCATTAACTTGATGACAAATGTCAACATGGAAAAAAAATTTAATATTATGAAATTATTAACATGTGGCAGAATAATAAATTTTTAAAAATATTTAATATTATAAAAGTATTAAATAAAAATATTTTGTTTAAAACATGGTTAACTATTCATTTGGAGTGAAATTTTTAATTTTTAAAATAATTATTACTCATGAATAGAATCACCTAAAAACATGCACCAATTACAATTTTAAAAATGGATATCCAATTTATTTTACGCAAAATAAAAAGGAAGTTGGATAACTCCTTAATAACTGTTACCAGTTTCCTAAATTCACTAATATTCTTTTAATGTAGTAATTCTCCATAAATATCAACTTCTATTTTTTAAAAAAAGATAGCACATACCATGTGTAGACAGAGAAAATAAATGGATATTTAAAAAATTTACAACATATTAATAAATCCGCGCGGAAAACTCAACTGTACAACTTAGATTTTGTGACATTTAAAAAATATAGAAATCTATAAAAAAAAAAGAGGGGGAGGGCGAGGTATTATTATATATTAAATAAATTTTAATAAAAAATACCACTTTGATGACTCCTGTACGTTACAAACACCTAAAAAATGCACCAATTACAAATTAGAAATTACAAATTAGAAATTACAAATAATTTTTAAAAATTATAAATTAAATACTTTAATATACATGTGAAGACTAATTGTAAAACAGATTAAACAAATCTCTATGTACAGTTTCATAACTGCCCCAAAACCACCCATATTTCCACAAACTTCAACTTACATTGTTAAACTTCATCTATCAATATACATATATCTATATATACACAATCAGTGGAAAATTATCCCTGTTCAATCTGATTAAACATAATAAATTTACCATTTAACAGTATTTTAGAAATTACTTGCAAATCAATGCAATGGAACTTGAAAGTTCATGTTGTTCATATGTGGATAATGCCAGATAAATTCAAACCCGAAATACCCTTTTCTTTAGAGTTGATTCTGCAAGATGAGAAGGAAATGTTTGTACTACTATTTAAATTTTTCATGTTAATAAATATTATTACATATTTAATTATTTCATAATATCATAACATAACCTTCTAATTGAATACAGGGTGATCGTACACGTGCTTCGATTGGAAAGCATGATGTCAATGATTTCAAGAAGAAAATTCATGAACTTGATTTGTATCAACTTATTTCATTGTAGCTTCAAACTACATGAAATTTAAGACAACACACAAGCACAAGCTTAAGTTCAAAATAAGTATAAATGTGACGAAAATTGAAGATACAACATTTCATATGAATATATTTAATCTCCGCACATTTGAACAATTGACAATTCATCAAATAGTGGATGAGACTGAACTTTTCGGTAATATCTGAATATCCTTCAATTCATTCAGCTTTTCATATTACAAAGTTTTGACATATATTTATTAGATAATGTTGGTCATGTTGTGACATATGAACCAATTCAACTGATCAAGCAAGGAGAGAACAATAGTTATTTCATGAACATTGTTCTTTTAGATGATAAGTTTTATTAATATTTTATTTCCCCAGAAGCACGAATGCTTCAAGTTATTAATCATTATCAGGCATTGATTATTTAAAAATTACTAAGGTTTGATTAACAAAGGAAAAATAGGCTTTCAACGACATTATGGGGCGAACTTGCAAATCAGATGCAATTACATTTAACAGATTCAAGATAACCATTAATTGTGGTATTGCAACTAATTAAGGCCCATAAATTCAGAGGTATGCAAATTATAAATCAAATCAACATCTATATAACATTATTGTTATTTTGTATACACTTCATTTAATAATATTTTCTATATACACACAGAAAACTATTCTGTGCGCAGTTGTTGGTATCAAACCAAAATCTGGATTAACTCAAATCTGCCTCAGCCTTCAGGCTATATAGAAAGGTTTCAAAATTTATCTCCTTTATGTACACATGCATTATCTAATTAGTTGCTTCAAACAAAAAATCTATATAACTTATATGTTATTAACAATTTTGCAGATTGTTTGTATCATGTAATTACAAGTATGAAGGGCTTTCACAGACAAGTGCACAACAACATTATTCTATTTCTGATGAATTGTCTAGAGGAATTGTTCCTTTTAAAAGACTCGAAGATTCAATTAAATGCACTGAAGTGAGTTAATATATTATTAATAAAAATATTATTTTTACTTTAACATTTAGGTGTATAACTACATTTTTACTATTATATCAAAGGAGTCTACCTATTGGGTTGCTGCAAAGATTGTTAATTTGGTACTTGATCATGGATGGTCATACTTGGCTTGCAAGAAATGCATTACTAAGGTGGATACAAAGGGAACCAATTATTATTGTGAAAAATGCAATACTGAAGTACACTATGTTATTCCAAGGTTTGTGATAAACGATCAATAACAAAAAACTTAAATTATTATTCTGTAATACAATATATTGTGATTACAGGTACAGACTTCAAATATCTGTTATGGATGGAACTGCATTTTTATCATTATTACTTTGGAACAAAGAAGCTTTTCAACTACTAGGAAAGACTGCAAAAGAGTTGCATGAAGAATTACTTAAAGATGTTGGAAGTTCTTATCCAAATGAGCTTGATACTTGAGAAAAAAAATGATGTTTAAGATTTTAGTTAAGGATTTAAACATCAACAAACATGATGAAGTCTATAAAGTTAAGTTTTCTGATGATGAAACTCTTCTAAGGGATTATTAATAAAAATATTATTTTTACTTTAACATTTAGGTGTATAACTACATTTTTACTATTATATCAAAGGAGTCTACCTATTGGGTTGCTGCAAAGATTGTTAATTTGGTACTTGATCATGGATGGTCATACTTGGCTTGCAAGAAATGCATTACTAAGGTGGATACAAAGGGAACCAATTATTATTGTGAAAAATGCAATACTGAAGTACACTATGTTATTCCAAGGTTTGTGATAAACGATCAATAACAAAAAACTTAAATTATTATTCTGTAATACAATATATTGTGATTACAGGTACAGACTTCAAATATCTGTTATGGATGGAACTGCATTTTTATCATTATTACTTTGGAACAAAGAAGCTTTTCAACTACTAGGAAAGACTGCAAAAGAGTTGCATGAAGAATTACTTAAAGATGTTGGAAGTTCTTATCCAAATGAGCTTGATACTTGAGAAAAAAAATGATGTTTAAGATTTTAGTTAAGGATTTAAACATCAACAAACATGATGAAGTCTATAAAGTTAAGTTTTCTGATGATGAAACTCTTCTAAGGGAATATTTTTTTAAGGTAAATATCTTCACCACTAACAATTAAGATTATATTCTACACGTTAATTTAACTATTCATGATTAAAATTTTTTACATAGGATTCTACTTTTGAGTGTGGACAAAGCTCTGGAGAAGATAACCTATTTGAGGTATTCTAATTTATTTCATCTATAATTACTTTATTACATCTTAGATAATGCAAACACAATAGTTTTGGTACTTATGTGTTAACTTATATTTCAGACTCCAATCAAGACTAGCATGTCACAGTGTGGTTCTTCTTTAACAAAAGATGTGATTGATTTGTGTGATAAAACTTCTTGTGTGACTGAAAAATATGTTGGGAAATCATTGAGGCATGACATTGATGAGGACTTAAGTGTCAAACAGTCTAACACCAAGCTTCACAAAGTAATTAAGAAGGAAAAGAAGACATGATTTAAGAAACAATGGAAGAAGAAGTGCTATTTAATAGTTGTTATGTTTTAAGTTTATTTGTTTTGGCATGTTAAACTATCCATTTCTGTTTTAAGGTGTTGTAATATGTTCGTAGTAGTTACTGCTGTAATTTCAGATTTTTCTTTAGATACAAGTTATGAAAATGTCACTATAATGTAGTTTTTTAATCAGTATGTTAATAGACATTTTCTACATATTTTAATGTGTTGGTATGGACTAATATATTAATATTATAGTAATTACAATGTTTATTTAATTATTTTATCTCAAGTATAAACTAAATTTCTTTCTTTATATTTACATAATGAAATAATTTTCTTCTCTCACAAAGTATTAACTCATATAAGATAGATTTAAGCCAAACTCCTTGAATAAAGTATACAAAAGACTAATCAAGAACACCAGAAAAAATTAAACA
>JAOTQJ010002879.1:42742-56593 GCA_025642045.1 Solanum sejunctum | reverse complement strand
CTCTGAATGAGAAAGAACTTGTGAATCACTTGAGGGTGGTGTTACAAATCTTGAGAGATGAGAGGTTGTTTGCTAAGTGCGAAAAATGTGAATTTTTGTTGAAAGAGGTTGTATTCCTATGGCATGTGGTGTCGGGTAATGGCATTAAAGTGGACCCTGAAAAGATAAAGGTGATAAGGAATTGGCCTAGGCTCTTGACTCCAACAGATATAAGGAGTTTCTTAGGTTTGGTGGGTTACTACCGGAGGTTTGTGAATTGTTTCTCTTCTATTGCTTCCCCTATGAGAAAGTTGACACAAAAGATGGAAAAATTTGTTTAGACCGATAAATGTGAAAAGAGTTTTCAAACTTTGCAACACAAAATTCACAAACTTTTCATATTTAGCATACAATTTCTCTTCCCACAATCTTTGCAAAACAACCCTCAAATTCCCCATATGCTCCTCCCTACTATGTGAATAGATCAAAATATCATCAACAAAGACCACAATAAAGGAATCAAGGTAGGGTTTGAAGACCGTATTCATTAAGTTAATGAAGATGGCCGGTGCATTGGTTAACAAAAAAGACATCATCATAAATTTATAATGCCCATATCTACGGCGAAAGGCTATCCTGTGAATATAACACTCCCTCACGATCACATGGTGATACACGGACCAAAGATCAATCTTAGAGAAAAAGCTAGCCCCTTGCAATTGGTCAAACAAGTCATCAATTCTTTGAAGAGAATACCTATTCTTTATGGTGACCCTATTGAGTTGGTGGTAGTTAATGCACATTGTAAGTGACCCATCCTTCTTCTTTACGAACAACACTGATGCACCCTAAGGTGATTGGCTAGGCCTAATAAATCCCTTCTCTAACAAATCCTTCAATTGCTCCTTTAACTCCTTCAACTCTACCGGTGCAATGCGATAAGGGGGAATGGAGATAGGTTGAGTGTTAGGAAGGAAATCTACGCTGAAATCTATCTCTCTTTCAGCAGGGACACTGAGAAGATAATTTGGGAAGACATCAACAAACTCATTCACAACCGGAACCCACTCTAGGGAAGGGACTTTGGACTCCATATCTTTGACTCTCATAAGATGATATATATACCCCTTGGAAATCAACCTATGGGATTTAATGCATGAAATGAATCTACCTCATACCACCAAGTCATGACTTTCCCACTCAAGGGTAGGTTTATTTGGGAAGTGAAACTTGACCCTACGGGTTTTACAATCAATAGAAACATAGTATGTATGCAACCAATCCACCCCAACAATAATATCAAAATAAATCATATCTAATTCAATAAGATCACAAGGTAAGATTTTACACAAGATGAAAATCGGACAATTTCTATACACTTTCCTAGCAATAATTGATGCACCTATAGGAGTAGACACTTCATAAGACTCATGTAACAACTCCAACTCAACATAGAACTTTCTAGCAACCAATGGGGAATAAAGGAAATGGTGTCACATGGATCAATAAAAGCATATACATCAAGATCAAAGATTTTCAACATATTGGTAACAACGTTGAGAACCTCACCAACCTCTTGCCTCTCATATAGAGCATAAAATCGATTGTACCTTGGGGAACCACCTTGAGGTCCACCTCTATACAATGGAACCCTATTGTTACCCCGGCACTTACCACAACTTCTTAGACAATCTACCTTCTTGTGACCAAGCTTCACACATTCAAAGCATGCATTAGACCCCTTCAAACATATACATCCACACTTCCTTCAACATTTAGTCCACACCTCTATACGAGCCACTCCACCCAAACCTTGAGTCCTAGGGAAGTCATTGGCAAATCCCCTATTAGTAGTATGGGAAGACCCTTGGCCTTAGTGAAATCTAGCACCCATTTGGAACTTACCCCCAAATCAGTACCTCTTGGCCTCATGTCCCCTCCTCTTTCTCCACTTCTCTTCTTCTATTTGCTCGACATATGTCATTAACCGAGGCAAGTCCATATCACTAATAAGCAAAGCGGACCGGCATTCTTTACTTACCAAGTTGGAAATCCATATAACAAATTTATTCATCCTTGACATAGGATCAGCCACCAAGTGAGGAGAATACTTTCCAAGTTGATTAAATTTGAGGGCATACTTCCCCACACTCAAACCACCTTGTTTCAGTTTCATAAATGCAACCAACTTTGCTTCCCTAAGCTGAAGATGGAAGAACCGATTAAGGAAGGCCGATTTGAATTCCTCCTAAAGCACCAGATGGCCATTACCCTTTTCACCCTTCCATTGATCAAACAAAATTTGGGCCACCCCCTTGAGTTGGTATGCCGCCAACTCTGCCTTTTCATTTAAGCCAACACCCATGATAGGTAAGATTTTGTAGATTTCATCTATAAATTCTTGTAGATCTTCATCCATGTTTGACCCATGGAAAATCAAATATTCATCCTTATGAAGTCCACTACCCTAGCTCGCGGGGTAGTAGCATGAGGGGCTCGGGCCCTTTGTTGTACTTGGTTGGCCACGACTTAGGCAAGCATAGTAAGGGAATCCTGGAAGTCACCATTGGTAGGTTACTCCTCGGGAGTTTGGGCCTATCTTCCTCTAGTATTCGACATGATCTAGCATAGCAAAGAAGAATTGTTAGGGGGAAATACATACCACCACTCTATAGCACGACTTAGGACATGAAGAAGGAAACATTTCCTAAAATGCCTTATAGCCTCCTACAATAGTTATGGCGCACTTCATAACTATGAATAGGACTCTAATCAACGCAGTGTACTGCACCCCGAGGATCTATCAACCTAACGCTCTGATACCATCTTTTTCATAACCCAAGTCTTGGGCCTAGATGTAACCGGCGAATGGGGAACCCAAAGGAACCCCAAACAAGCCTCATAGCATATCATTACACATTCTTGGTCTTGGAACAATTAAATGACATTTGAAGAATAGAAATAAAGGGAAAAGGGGCTAAGGGAGGACTTGTCATAACATAGAGTCAAGAGATATTAGTATTAACTCATGGAGTAAATACACAGCTCTGTCCAATAACACCTCTACCACGTAGATAACGGTGGGGGCCAAGACATACAACCGGGCTCACCATCATAGTCATAAGTAAATGATAAAGTAAAGAGAATCTTAATACAATGTTAATAGCAATATAGACTAAGGTCCCCGAATTGGAGGACTCATCAACAAGCTTGGAATAGCACCGCCTAACCACGTGGAGGAGGAGGATTAACTTGGGCACCAGTTCGTACATGGTGACATCATATAGGTAAGAGTATGTGTTAGTATGTTTGAATGTACTAAATATGCAAGATGCAATGCAACAAGGAATAGGCATCATAACCAAAATACATATCAACAAACAATAGGTATAATATAGTAATATGGCATGTATGATCAATGCCAAAGTTAAACATGCTTGAGTAAATTATGCTCGCATAAAATATTATATGTGAAGAAGAGACCAAACTAGCTTTCTAACCTTGGATGGTTGATAATGGTCACACCTCGGTCATCCTAGGTGGTGAGGTATAAACCCTTCACATACTTGATGTTTGTTACACCCCAATCATCCTAGGTGGCGAGGTATAAACCCCTCAGATGGTTGATTAGTACAAATCCCTAACTAGGTTGATGATGTCCATATTGCAATCATCCTAGGTGGTGAAGTATAAACCCCTCACATGGTTACCGGGGCTCTTATGCCGTCGAATTGGGCATGGTCTGATGCAATACTTTATATAGGATTCATCATAAGCTCTAATGCAACACCTCATGTAGGAATAATCATTTACATAAGCTCATTTCATCATTATAACATCATTCATATCATTTCTCATGCTTTGGACCTTTAATTGCTCAAGAAAGCATGACCAGACGTTTTATCAAACACCTTTGGGTGTGTAATAGGGGTAAAAGAGCATGAAATTTAGAGATAAAATAATGAAGGAAAATCAGTGGTAAATACTTTATTTAATACCTTGCAACACCCTCAAGACATTCATTTCAAAACTCCTCATCAATTCTAACACTAGATCCAAGATTTGAAGCTCAAAACATGCTAAAACAACTATAATTTCATGAACTAAAGTTATTATGTAGTAAATTTATCAATATACAAGACCCATATGTAAAATCAACTTTACATCATGTAACATTAATCAAAAGAGGCTTAAGACACCATGGGTAGAAGGACCCAATTGTTCAATACCACATACCTTAGGTCTAGAGTTTCTTGAAATTGAGATTAGGAAGAATGGAGGCTTGGAAATGATTTTGGAATCCAATCTTGTTCTTGGGTTTCCTTGAAATAGAATTGGAGCTTGATGGAGACTCTTGAGAGGATCTTATAGTGTGATTGAGATGAGTGTAATGAAACTGGGTCCTTAAGATTAGAGTTTAGGTCTTCTAGGAAGGTTAAAATAGCCTAAAAAATCAAAAAGGGTCATTAGAATTATTAGCATTTACGAAAATACTATTAGTGAATGGATGTAAAATATGCAAAGTGTCATCTCACTAGAGATTTCACTTGCCATGTGGCACTCTACTGGTCGTCTGGAGATCTTGTGTGAAGTGCCTTAGTGAAAAAAATAGAAGTTGGGAAATTTAGAAAAATTGACATACATGGACGAATATTCCCAAGGAGAGATATTATAACACCTCTCATGTGCTATATAATGCCCCATAATTGAAATTTCCATATATCTTAAAATATGTGTGCGATTTCAGAAATCCAATGTCATATTCTTAATCAGGAGGAAAAATTGAGTGATTGTTGGGTATAACCTAGATTCTAGAAGATCATAGCGAAAAATAATTTTCTCTAATTTTTAAATTCCAATGGCTATGAGCAGCCAGGCTGCGATGCGCCTGGGGTACGAACTAGTATAAGATGGCCTGCGCATTAGGTCCGCGTGGCGCTAGGGATGCAGATTAGTATAAGTTTTTCCTTAATTTTTTATTTCATCCAAGGGAATCGGGGTAATAGCCCCATACCCATTTAAATATGAAATCTTCAATACTTAGCAATTTTTCAACTCTATAACTCACAAAACCCTCTCAAAAACCTCTCCAAGAATTTATCAAATCTCTGATTCAAATTTAAGGATTTTCAAGCTCAATTTGTAGACTCAAGAACCCATCTCAAGCTTCAAGTTTCCTTCAAATTTATTATAAGAAATTCAATGTTTAAGGTATGTGGGTCTTCATCCATGGGTCCTTTCACCTGTGGAGCACAACCTTTCCCTTTTATTAAAATTGCAGAATTTCAAGTTGTATTACTTATAGGTATCTCTTACTCGGAAATATAAGCACAAATTATGTTGGGGTTTTGTCAAGTATGCATGAATATGTATTTCAAGCTTATTCTATGAATTAATTTTATCTATTCAGACTATGCATGATGTAGCTATGAATTTATGAACTATTATGAGCTTTGTAATGGATTTCAAGATACCCTAAATGAGGGTTTTACTACAATATTGATGGTTTGATTTTCATTGAGTTTACTCATCTTGGTTAACTATTGAATTGCATGATTTTTAACTAGTATCATGAACCCGCCATGTGTTTGGTAAAATAACATGACATAAATTCTGTAGTTTTTGATGAGCTAATACATGATTTACAAGTCAAGTGATTTCATGATGATTAAGGGATTTTAAGAATGTATTGAATTCATGAAAAATATATATGATTTCACAAGTATCAAGTTAAGACCTATTTCAAGATTTTAACCTCTTGTGAGCCATTCATGTCAAAGAAAGGGATCATGTATGATTATTATTACTCCTATGTTCAAGTTAGACTCACTAGTAGAGGTCATGTCATGTTATGATGTCTCTTACAAGTTACTCATGTTATTACTAAAGTATGATCTACTCATGTCATGTTATGATGTCTCTTACAAGTTACTTATGTTATTACTAAAGTATGATTATTTCATGTATTCCGTGGGATTAGATTTAGTACCAATTGAGGCTTAAGATAGGGTCTTAACTCAAGGGGTCCTTATATAAAGTCTTTCATGTCTAAATTATGTACCACCATAGGATTATATATTATGCGCTTACTATACTAGTGGATCCATCTAGTTAATGTTATCAAGTTTGGTTTGTCTTGGCAAGTAGACCATACTTCATCGAGGGGTATCATACCCAGTCACCTGTATAAGGGGGTGTCATACCTAAAATTCCAAGTTGTAGTTGCTTAGTCTATGTCAGTTGAGGTCTCTTCCCACATATGTATGGTATATTCTACAAGTTAAATTGTTTACAAGCATTGATCATGCATATGTATTGATTATGATTATGCATTTTAAATATATTGGCTTATGTATTTATTGCATTGCACCCTGCTTATTTAGTACATTAAAATGTACATGATATTACCATGTAGGAACCAGATCTTCTTCTGATCATCATCCTCCTTGTGGCTACTCCAGTACTTGTCTTCGAACTTTCTATTTGTCATGTCACGTCTAGACGCTAGGCTTGGGTCGTGACACTTTCTCTGCAATTTTCCTCTAGTTTAGATTACTTAATTTTCATGGGTACTCAAAATATTTCTTAAAATGCATAGTTTATGAATTATTGAGGCTTTATTTATCTATCTTGACTTATATTAACTCTCAAAGTCAAGGAATTTTGGATTCATCAAGTGTTCTTTCAACAAGATAAATTACGACTTTCTTTGAATGCATGGTAGGTTGAATGGATTGTTATTTAAAGTGATAAATTCATGGTATTCATGCATACTCTTATTGAATTACATTTTTATGTTTGAACTTGAACCCAGCTAGTTTATTCTATTCTCCATGAAAGTGTGGTATATATGTCAACGAATCCAATCACATTTATATGAAGTTTATTGATTATGTATATGGGAGTCCTTTGAAGTATAAGAAAATATTAGTGAAAATTTTCCTCATAATGGATTCTCTATGTGAAAGGATAATTCTCACATACTTGAATCACTTATAGTTTCGAATGAGCTACTATATATGCATGAAATTTTGACAAGTATGAATTACAAATATGATTGAACCTATGAATGTAAGACTAGTATGATTTTCTGATGTATATTCTATAGGATATGCCTTAGCACCGAATGAGGCCTAAGGTAGAGGACTATCCCCAGCCATTTGCCTCATAAAATATGTGCCACCATAGGATTATGTATTAGCTAGTGGCCACTATAGAACCTTTTTTATGTCATGCAAAAAGTGGGGTATAATCTACCTTTTCAAGTAGGGTTCCCCTTCTCCATTATGGAGGAAACATCAGGATTCTATGTTGTAGCTTCCATAGTCTTACTGTTGGTTAAGATCATCTCCACATAGTTATGTACATGATATATTATGTATTTTATGTTTCTTTCAAGCATGATTTTACCAAGGCATTTATCATCCATTACTTATTGAGTTTATTATCCTTGTTATGATTGTCCATCTTCCTTATTATGATGCATGACTCCTTTCTTGCATTGCATCTCACATACTTAGTACATTTTATAGTACCAGTGCATATTTTGCCTATATAATGTCACCATGTAGGGCCCAATAATGATAGTCCTCGCCGCATTTGTGATTGACCATCGGATTAAAGGCTTTACCTCATTGGAGAGTCTTTTAGTTCGAGGATAAAATCCTTTTTATCTAGCTTATTATTTCTAGACTATGATACTTTTATTTCGCTTCACATACCTTTAAAGGTGTGCTTGGGATGTGTCTGATCCCTCACCCTATCCATGATCTAGAGGTATTGTTTGATATAAGACGATGTATGTACTTACTATGATAATATTTTCTATGCTTATGATGATTGTCCCTTAGACCTTATCCCTTAGTTTTCACTTGTTTTATGGATATAACAATGATGTGCTTAATGACCTACGAGGTTCTTTAGAGGTGCCTTCCTATTCCTTATTTTTCATGCCAGAACTATGCCTTAGGCATGGGTTATGACAAGATTAGTATAAGAGGACTAGGTTGTCAATTGGTCTATAGAAATCTAAAAGACCGCGTCGAATAGAGTGTGGCAAGATGGGCCACAAGATTATCGGTTGTCAAAGCATTCCAAAAATATTATCTATTGTCAAAACATTCCAAGAAAGAAGTAAAGATGGCCATCTCCAAGGTCAATGCCAAATCTCTAACCAATTTTCGTAATTGCAAATAAGTCAAAGCCGAACACCCAAGGTCGCGTGGCCTAACCTAAGACATAGAGATTCTTACTTGGATGTGGGAGGAAATTGATGATGTTCACGCTCTAATAATAAAGTAGTCATTCTCAGCAACAAACCTAATCAAAGGTTAGGGTCAAATCTACAAGGAATATGGGGATAGAGTACAAGAGTTCACTATGAATCATTTTGAGGATATATAACTAAATTCTCTAAAAAGTGTGGTGGAGGGGGTTGTGATTTCAAAACAAAAGTTAAATAATGGATATACTACTACTCTAGAAAACACTCAGGTTTTGGGATAGTTTGGAAATTGTGTTTCCCATGGTTCGTCAACTTGATTACCCTAAACTACATAACTACAACTGGAAATTCATATGCAGGACGGTAACTTAGGTTGTTCCAGCCTCTTGTGAAGGTGAAGGTCGTATTTCGCCATAGTGCTTGGTCGGCAACCATGTTGTGCTAACTAACTATTACCTAATGTCCCAGTCAACCTCCCCTTGGTCAGTTTTGGTTGATAGATGAGAACATATCAATCGAATCCATTCATCTACTCCCCTTTTCCTATTTGTTACTACTTTGGTGGGATCATGAGAGTAGGCAGGGTTTGGTGTTGGCCACCACCAAACAACAATCATAATAAAGGGAAATAGATAATACATGCAAAATCCCAATAATTGAAATGCAATAAATCTAGGTCATCTCAAGTTAACTACCCATTGTTCCCACAAACCTAAGTTATGGATGCTGATCTACTCATGGCTAAAGTAAAACTAACAAAAATGCAAAGACAAGACTTAGTTGAGAGTTTTACCCAAAACAATGAAGAATGATAGCACCACAAGTTGCAAAACACAATCATTATACACTGAGAATAAATATAATATGGGATTTGCACTCCCCAAAAGTGGTTTTCCAAGAGAAAATGAAAACCTATACTAAAATCCTAAAATATTCTAGAGAATATACAAAGGTGATATTCAATGTTCAGAATGTGCAATCTTCTCTAGATAAAACCCTAACTTAAAGTATTTATAGTAGTTAAAAATTTATCCTTAAATATTACACAGAATATGTAGCTACAGATGGAACGTCTCATAGGTACGACTCATAGGGTGACCTCCTAGTTGTAATCGGGGTCTCTATTGGGTGTTTGGCATTTTTGACTCAACTTATACGACCCACTATTATGAGTTATTGCTTGGGGTACGACTCGTATGCTCCTCTCGTAGTCTAGGCCTTCAATTTTTGGTCAAAATTTTTGGCTCTCTATTTTATGCTACTATTCCACTTATACGAGTCATATTAAGACCTATGACTCGTATGATGGCCTCATAAGACTAACCTCCATGTATAAGATTTCTGGTTTTTGATCTCTATTTATTACTACGACATCACCATACAACTCATATCTTGGGCTACGACTCATAGGTGAGCTCGTATGTCCCGTGCTTCAGCAAAATGTGCACTTTTCATCCAAAATAATGTCAACCTACCTTTGTTTCAATAACAACACAAAAACACATAAAACCATAAAAAGTCATATTAAGAACTTGCAAAATTCCTTGTGTTTGGCATCAAATATGTTGTATTTTGATAGTACATCAACACTCAACTTAGAATTGTTGCTTGTCCTCAAGTGATGACTCAATCTATGCAGACAATGAGAAATACATAGTAGTTATACAATGGCATATACATAATTTACTCTAATTAAGATACCAAACTTTCATTTTGCAAAACAAGATTGCAAATCTACTAAGCAAAATAAAAACCTAAAGATGTATCTTACAAACCAACTATGGTAAGCTAAGGAGCATAAACCATCCATAATCACTGGTATAGTCATATGCTAAGCAAGTAGGCCAAATGCCCTCATAGAAAAAAAGTCCCTCTTACTCACTCAAAATGCATTTAGAATTTAGGGACTATGGAAGCATTCTCATTCTCACAAATGAAATTCATGTCAAATGACTAACACCATAGGGTTGCCCCTATAATCAATTTCCAGATTGTTGACAAAGTGGATTTAGATCACTTTAGGACTTAACGGCTTGTAACATATGCTCATGGAGCTTTGGTATGACATTTGTAGGTAAGTAGTGACTAAAAGCCATCGTTGAACCATGTTTACCAACACTTTTAATTTCGTAACCAACCATTTTCACTAAATCCACCCTTATTCTTCTGTTTCAAGCTTTCCTTGGGTGCTTTCTTTATTTTTTCAGATGCGCCTTATTTTTGAACTCATTTTTACTATTTTTCTCAATTCAAGGAACTTTTCATTTCTTTTTCCTCACTCGGCTCATGAATTTTCATTTCTTTCTTTATTTCCCAACTAACCACCTAATTGTTATTATTGTACCACAGCAAAGGTCACCCTCAACTTAGGCTTTTAGCTTGAGAAGAAGTACACAATATCTATTCCCCGAACCAGGGCCACCATTTGTAGCCAACCTCAACTTAGGCTTTCAGCCTCAATTAAGGTTCACATGTTCAAGGATAGACCAAGGTCAATATTTAGGTATTTCAGAAAATAAGGCTAAGCTAGCTAGGTATCAAGAAAGAATGAGTGCATGAGAGGTTCAAACATTTGGAACAAAGGGTTCACTAACATATTGGGTAGGTCATTTAGGCAAGAGAAGGATCACTAAATGAACAAAGTCCTAGGATGCCTTCCAAATCAACCATATCACCAAACCAATCTTAGAGTTGCAAGGCAAATTCTGAGTCTATACATGATACATGAATGCAGCAAAATAAGGTCACAACACATATGGCATTGCACATACAATTAAGTATAGACTCACAGGTCATGCTTCAAGCCTTAACCTTTACATTATCAGAACAAACATCACTAGATAATCAAAATGCATGATTGCATTAATAACCAACAATCTCAAAATATTTTGGGGTACCTAAATTTTCCAAACCATTCAAAAAGCATTTAAACACTATAGATATGCCAAAAGACCATACTACAATATATCTACACATTATCTACACTACCTTAATATATCGGTTCAACAAAAAATTAAAACACCCACAAGGTAAAAGAAACACAACTAGAAAGCATTGGGACCAAAAATAGGGGAAGTTATGGACTTGAGGCTACTCAGACTTCACCTTAATCCATAACTTCCCACACCCTACCAAAATAGAATACTTTTTCCCCAAAGTAATGATATGTAGCAAATATTACAAGAGGCATACATTCGGTTGCCTCCCAGGAAGCACCTGATTTATTGTTGCGGCACAACGGGAAGCTTTTTGTACTCATGCCTCTTCAAGGTCCCAATCTTCCACTATGTTGATTTCATTCATATTGCCTATGTATAGTTTGACCCTCTAAGCATTGAGTTTGAAGAATTTAGCATCTCTACTTTCTAACTCTATAACTCCACGACTAAAAATGTGTACCACCATGAAAAGTCCCATTCACTTGGATATGTGTTTCCCGAGAAACCTCTTCAACCTAGAGATATAGAGCAACACCATGTCTCCTAGAGCAAATTGGCGATTCTGAATTCTGCAATCATGTTGAACTTTCATCTTTATGTGTATAATTCAAAGTTGTCATATGCTCACAGCCTAAACTTATCAAGATTATTTACTTGTATTATTCTAGATGTTGCTGCTTCATTCCAGTCTAGATTTTAGCTTCTTCAGTGCCCATAGTGCCTTGTCCTTAAGTTCAACTAGCAGATGAGATGCTTTCCCAAAAACCAATTAATATGGAGACATTTCAATTGGAGTTTTAAAGGTAGTGTGGTAGGCCCATAAGGCATCGTCCAACTTTCTTGACCAATCAATGTGATTCACATTCAATGTTTTAGATAAGATTTGCTTTATCTCCCTATTTGATTCTTCCACTTGACCACTTGTTTGGGGATGGTACGGGGTTGCCACTCGGTGCTTCATACCATATCTTTCAAGGAGATCTTTGAATAGTCATTTTCAAAAGTAAAAACTTCCATCACTGATAATTGCCCGATGTGTACCGAACCTGGAAAAAGAATTTCTTCAAAGAAACCCATTAACACTCTTACCCTCATTGTTTGGTAAGTCTATGGCCTCTACCCATTTGTTGACATATTAAATTGCAACAAGAATATACTTATTACCATGAAAGCTAATAAAGGGTACCATAAAATCAACGTCTGAAGCATCAAATAGTTCTATCACCAAAATAAGATTTAGAAGGAGCTTGTACCTTCACAAAATTCCACTCTCTCATTGGCATCTATCATAAGACTTAACATAATTATGGGCATCTTGATGTATAGATGGATACACTGTAACACCTTATAAGTAGTTCGAGCTCTAGTGTGATGGCCATCCACTAACGATAAGTGGCATTCTTAAAGAATACTCATCATCTTAACTTTTGGAACACATCTACGAATGATCCTATCAACACGAATGCGAAATAAATATGGCTTATCCCAAAAGAACTTCTTTGCATCGTGTATAAACTTACTACATTGATGGGTGTTCAAATTAGGAGGTGCTAGTAGCTAGCATAGTATGCAAACTAAGGTATAAGATCATGTGAGGCTGCCAAAACTCTCTTATTGGGGAATGAATCATTGATTTCCACTCCATCAGCAAATTTCACCATAGCTTTATCTTCCAATCTGGAAAGATAGTCAGCTACCTAATTTTCTGATCCTATTCTGTCATTTACATCAAAATTGAATATTTGTAGGAGGAGTACACATCTGACCAGTCTTGATTTTGCATTTCTTTTAGACATTACATATTTGAGCACTGGGTGGTCAGTGTACACTATCACATTAGCTCCTAAAATATAGGAATGGAATTTTTTAAAGGCAAAAACCAAGTCCAGCAATTTTTGTTTAGTGACTATATAATTTTTCTGGGCCATATTAAGTGCTTTGCTAGCATAGTAGATAGGATGCATAATCCTATCCTTGTGCTGTCCCAGCACTATACCTAGCACAACTCCACTTGCTCACACATTAGTTCAAATAGTTTTGACTAATTTGGAGCCACAATAATGGGTACCAAAGGCAACTTTCTTTTCAATTCTTTAAACTTGGCATCTTTCTCCAACAACTTACACAAGGATTGCGAGATCTTGGAAAAATCCTTTATGAATCAAAATCTAGGCCTAGAAAACTCTTGATACCTTTCAAATCAAAATCTAGGCATATTACTTAGCAAAAGCACCATAATGCTTGATGTTTTTCATGCTCCAATAAGAAAGCAGTCGCTGTCTGCAATTAACCTAACAAAAGGTTAAGGTCAAATCCATAGGGAATATGGGGCTTGATTATAAAATTTCACTATCAATCATTTCAAGAATCTATAACTAAAGTCTCTAAAAAGGGGGGGTTATGATTTAAAAACAAAAGTAAAATAATGGCTATACTACTACTCATGGAAACACACAATCTTAAGGACAACTTGGGAATTGTGTT
The DNA here is from genome assembly GCA_025642045.1 of Solanum sejunctum. NCBI lineage: Eukaryota > Viridiplantae > Streptophyta > Magnoliopsida > Solanales > Solanaceae > Solanum > Solanum sejunctum. The sequence goes on along the minus strand of JAOTQJ010002879.1, from coordinate 42,967 downwards.
CTCCATGGTTTATCAACTCGATTAGCATAGACTACGTAATTATAATTGGAAATTTGTATGCAGGATGGTAACTTAGATTTTTCCAGCCTTCTTGCGAAGGTGAAGGTTGAATTTCACCATGGCGCTCGGTCGGCAACCATAGTGTGCCAACTTACCATTGCCTATTATCCCAATTAACCTCCCCTTGGTCAAGTTTAGTTGATTAGATTAGAATACATCAATCAA
>JAOTQJ010002879.1:0-42642 GCA_025642045.1 Solanum sejunctum | reverse complement strand
AACTTACCATTGCCTATTATCCCAATTAACCTCCCCTTGGTCAAGTTTAGTTGATTAGATTAGAATACATCAATCAAATCCTGCCATCTACTCCCTTTTTCCTATTAGTCACTACCTTGGTCAGGATCGTAGTAGTAGGTAGGGTTTGGTGTTGGCCACCACCAAACAATAATCAGAATGAAGGAAAATAGATAATACATGCAAAATCCCAATCATATAAGTTCAATAAATCTAGGTCATCTCAAGTCAACTACCCATTTTTCTCATAACTCCAAGTTGTGGGTGCTTAACTACTCATGGCTAAAGCAAAACCAACAAAAATGCAAAGACAAGACATAGTTGAGAGTTTTACCCAAATAAATGAATAATGATAGCACCACAAGTTGTAAACCACAAGCTTGATATATTGAGAATGAATACAATATGGGATTTGCACCCCATAAAAGTAGGTGTTCTAAGAGAAAATAAAATTCTATGCTAAAATCCTAAAATATTATAGAGAATATTCAAAGGTGATGTTCAATGTTCAGAATCTGGAATCTCCTCTAAATAAAACCCTAACTTAAGTTATTTATAGTAGATACATATTTAGCCCTAAAAATTACACAGAAAAGACAACTGGCAGTTGGTACATCCCGCAGGTACGGCTCGCACGGTCTCGTATCAGATGTTTTGCATTTTGGACTCAACTAGTATGGGTCGTTGTTTGGGCTATGAGTTGTATGCTCCTCTCGTTGTCTAAGCCTTCAATTTTTCGTCCAAAGTTTTAGCTCTCTGTTTCTTGCTATAATTGAATCTATACAATCATATTGAGACCTACAACTTGTAGGGTGGCCTCATAAGGCTGACCTCCAATTAGCAAATTTCTTATTTTTAATCTTTATTTCTTGCTATGAGATCACCATACAACTTGAAGCTTGGGCTACGACTCATAGGTAAGCTCATTTGTCCTATGCTTCAGCAAAATCTATAATTTTCCTCCAAATCATGTCAACCTACCTTTTCTGCAATAACAATATAAAAACACATAAAAACCATAACAAGTTGCATTAAGAACTCACCAAATCCCTTGTGTTAGCTAGAAAATGTGTTGTATTTTGATTGCACATCAGAAATTAACATGAATTTTGTGGTTGGGTTGTCTAAGAATAGGAAGGTTTTTGATTTTATTTGGGTTGTGGTTGATAGAATAACAAAGTTAGCTCATTTCCTAACGGTTAAGACTACTTATAGGGCCAAAGACTATGCTAAATTGTACATTCATGAGTTGGTGAGATTGCATGGGGTGCCTTTGTCTATTGTTGAATCATGGTGCCAAATTAACTTCACACTTTTGGAGGTCCTTCCGAAGTGGTCTTGGAACCAAGGTAAAACTTAGTACGGCCTTTTACGCTCAAACGGATGGCTAAGCCTGAAGAACTATCCAAACTATTGAGGATATGCTTAAGGCTTGTAGTTTGGAGTTTGAAGTTTTTTGGGATTTTCATATTACATTGGTTGAGTTTTCTTATATCAACAACTATCATTCTAGCATTGGTATGGCTCTTTTTGAGGCCCTCTATGGTAGACATTGTAGATCACCGGTTCGGTGGTTTGAAGTAGGAGACATGACTTTATTGGATCGAAATCCGGTTATGGAATATGGAGAAGATAAGGTTAATAAGAGAAAGGTTGAAATTATCCCAAAGTCTTCAAAAGTCATATGCCAATGTGAGAAGGGAGCTTGAATTTAAACTAGGTGATTGTGTCTATTTGAAGGTGTCACCCATAAAGGTTGTGGTATGTTTTTATAAGAAGGGTAAATTAAGTCCAAGATTTGTAGATCCTTATAGGGTGATGAGGAGGATTGGTAAGGTGGCCTGTGAGTTGGAGTGGCCTAGTGAGATGGAATTGGTTCATTCGGTCTTCCATGTGTCTATGTTGAGAAAGTGTGTGGGTGATCCGAATGCTATTGTTCGATTGGATGTTTTGGGTATAGTTGAAGACAACTTGAATTATAAGGAAGTTCTAGTAGATATATTTGATAGGCAAGTACAGAGGCAAAGGAATAAGGATGTTACTTCCATTAAGGTCCTTTAGAGGGATCAACAAGTTGAAAGTGCTACATGGGAGGTCGAAGCGGACATGAAAACCTATATCCCTATCTCTTCCATTCTACTTAAGACTAAGGTACTAATTCCAATTCCTTTATATGATTTCAAGCCCTATGTATCAACCCTTATGTTATTTGCATGTATTCATATTTATGTTAACAAGTTCATGGTGATTTTGACATTTATGTTGAGATTTTTGAAAATGATGTTTAAGTGGATGTTGCATCCTAGTTAGGGCTGATCCCTTCATGATTTTGACAAATGTTCCTAAGGGGGAGATATTGAAATGACCCCAAAGGTGCCCGAAAATGTGCCTCAAAAGTGCCCGAAATGGTAATTTCCATGTATCTCAAAATTTGTGTGTGACATCAAAAATTAAACTTCATATTCTTGATCAGGGGAGAATTGACTGAGAAATTGGTCAAACCCCGAGTTTAGAGCAAACGAATCATAATTTTAAATTTCCAAAAATTCCTAATCTAGTGTTGATTCGTGCCCCTGGCGTGACGCGGCTGAGGCGCGGACTAGTGTTATTTTCCCCCATTTTTTTTAAGTTAATCAAAGACTATTGGTTCTTGAGCCTAAGTCTTCCTATGTGTGAAATTCCTATACTTAGTCATATTTCACCTTCATATCATAGAAGAAATTCCCAAATACTCTGACAAAGACTTAGACAAATATTTCACCCCAAATTTCAAGTCCCAAAAATCATCCGGATCTTAAGGATTTCACTCAAGCTTCAAGTTTCATTTTCAATCTTCATCAAGGATTCTCCAAAGTCAAGGTATGTGGGTTTCAACCATTGAGTCATTTCACCTATGGTGCCCAAGCTTCCTTTTCACCTGAATTACATGTTTCTAAGTTGATTTTATATATGGCTCCTCTATTATGAATTTGACTATGAACTTTGTTGAGGTTTTTGTGAAATTGTGACTATTTAAGCATGTTTTGAGCTATGAATCTTAGATATATCTTGAGATTTGGTAAAGGGTTTTGATATATGTTACATGAGGGTGTTATCAAGTGTTAGTGGGTGGTTCTATATTAAGTTTTCTTACATAATTCCACTCTTAAATTATATTATTTTACACTAGCACTGCACATCCACTAAATGTTTGATGAAATGTTCGGTTAATATATCTTGAGTTGTTGAAGGCCTAATGTTTGGCTTATCATTAAGCGACTTTATAATGATAAAAGGATGACATGTATGTGTTGATTTCATGAAAAAGTATATATTGTCTTGTGAATTAACCATAGCTAATTGAGGGGTGATACCTCAATCACCAAGATAGAGGTGATGCCTCAATCACCTAGATGGAGGTGGTAAGCCATCAACCAATTGAGGGTGGTTTGTTGTGTATTGTGATGCCTCAAGAATTGGTTTGGATAATGTTTTGATGCAAAATAGTAAGGTAATACCTTATGCCTCTAGACACTTAAGGTACATGAAAAGAATTATCCAACACAAGATCTTGAATTTGTGGTCGTGATATTTGCTTTGAAAATTTTGTGTCACTACTTTTATGGGGTTCATGTTGATATGTTTATCGATCATAAGAGTCTCGAATATGTGTTGATCCAAAATGATCTCAACTTGCGACAAAGAAGGTGGTTAAAAATTCTTAATGATTATGATATCAGTATGCATTATCACTGCAATAAGGCTAATCTTATGACCAATGCTCTAAGTAGGGTGTCTATAGGTAGCCTAGCATATGTTGAATATGGTGGCAAGGAGGTGGTAAGAGAGGTCCATCGGTTGGCTAGATTTGGGGTCAGGTTGGTAGATGTTGATAATGGTAGTGCAACGATTGTTGATGGCTCTAAATCTTCATTGATGGAGGAGGTAAGGGCAAAGCAAGATCCTCAATTCGCTTTGCTAGAGTTGAAGACCTTGGTGAGAGATGGTAAGTCTTTCTCCCAAGGGGGATATGGTGCCCTTAGATACCAAGGTAGATGGTGTGCACCTAGATTGATGACTTGAGAAAGAAGATTTTAGATAAGGCTCATAATTCTTCCTATTCTATTCAATCTGACTTTACAAAGATGTATGCAGATTTGAAGGAAGTCTTTGATAAAATATTCAATTTTGGATTCTTGAGCTATTCATGATCTATTGCATGACCTATGACTTGAATGACTTTATGATGATCAAAGATAGGTATATATGTGTTGATTTAATAAAAAGTATCTATAGTGTTGCAAGGTGACCATACCTTGTTGAGGAGGTGTTATACATCAATAACCATAGATGGTAGGGTGTGACAACTATCAACCAATTTGAGGGGTTAATACCTCAATCACCATGCTTGGTAGGGTGTGGCAACCATCAACCAATTTGAGGGGTTGATACCTCAATCACAATTGATGATAGGGTGTGACAACCATCAACCAATCGAGGGGTTGATACCTCAAATACCAGGGATGGTTGGGTGTGACAACCGTCAACCAATTAGAGTATTGATCCTCAATCACCTCTCTAAAGAGGTGTTAGGCCTTGGACTCTATAATGATAGTCTCTTACTATAGATATCATATGTTCTATATAAGCATATATTATTAAAAGCATCATCCATGCATATCATGTTGCTAATATGCTATCTCTTGCTTACGGTTATGTATTTCGATTATGTTGTCGATCTCATGTTGCATTGCATCCCTACCAAGGATTAATGATCTGTTTCACCATTTTCAAGAGGCTAGTTGCTTCTCTAAGATTGATCTTTGGTCTGGGTATCATCAAGTGAAAGTGAGGGAGTGTTATCCTAAAGCGACCTTCCAAACTTGGTATGGGCATTATGAAATTGTGATTATGTCTTTTAGGTTGACCAATGCACCATTTATCTTCATGGATTTTGTGAATAGGGTCTTTAAACCCTACCTTGAATTATTTGTTGTGGTCTTCATTGATGATATTTTGATCTATTACCATAGTGAGGAGGGGCATGTGAATCATTTGAGGGTGGTTTTACAAAAATTAAGGGAAGAGAGGTTGTCTACTAAGTATGAGAAGTGTGAGTTTTGGTCGCAAAAGGTTGCCTTTCTAGGTCAAGTGGTGTCAGGGGATGTTATTAAGATGGATCCTAACAAAATGGAGGTGATTAGAAATTGTCCTAGACCTTTGACCCCATCGAATATTAGAAGCTTCTATGGCTTAACAAGTTATTAGCAGAGGGTTGTGAATGGGTTCTCTTCTATTGCTTCTCTTCTGACTAAGTTGACTCAAAAGAATGCTAAATTTGTATGGACTGATGATTGTGAAAGGAGTTTCCAAACTTGGAAGAAAAAGATTGTGTTCGCTCCTATCTTGTCACTACTGGAAGGGTTAGAAAGGTTTGTTGTGTATTATGATGCCTCACAAATTTGTTTGGGTTGTGTTTTGATGCAAAATGGTAAGGTGATAGCCTATGCCTCTAGATAACTTAAGGTACATGAGAAAAATTATCCTACCCATGATCTTGAGTTAGCCACCAATGTAATTGCTTTAAAGATTTGGCATCATTATTTGTATGGGGTGAATATTGATGTGTTTACCGATCATAAGAGTTTCTAATATGTGTTCACGTAAAAAGAACTCAACTTAAGGAAACGAAGGTGGTTAGAGCTTCTTATTAATTATGATATTTGTGCGTATTATCACCACTGTAAGGCTAATATTGTGGCCAATGATCTAAGTAGGGTGTCCATGGGTTCCTAGCACATGTTGGTAGTGGTGGAAAAGAGGTGGCTACGGAGGTCCATCAGTTGACTAGATTGGGGGTTAGTTTGGAAGGGTTTGATAATGGTGATGTAGTAGTGGTTAATGGTTCTAAATCTTCATTGATTAAGGAGGTAAAGGAAAACCAAGATCTTTACCCTACCTTGTTAGAGTTGAAGACCTTGGCGAGAGATGGTAAGGTGGAGGTTTTCTCCCAACGGGGAGATGGTGCCCATAGATACCAAGGTAGATTGTGTGTGCCTAATGTTGAGGACTTGAGGCGTTGATTCTTGATTAGACTCATAATTCTTCCTATTCCATTCACAATGGTTCCTCAAAGATGTATAGAGATTTGAGGGATGTCTTTTGGTGGGATGTTATGAAGAAAGAAATTGTTAAGTTTGTGTTCGATTGCCATAATTGCCAACAAGTGAAAGTCGAACATCAATGATCAAGTGGCCTAGCCTAAGATATTGAGATTCCTACGAGGAATTGGGAGTAAATCAACATGGATTTTGTGGTCGGGTTGCCAAACACTAGAAAAGGTTTTGATTTTATTTGGGTTGTGGTTGATAGAATGATAAAGTGGGCTCATTTCCTATTGGTTAAGACTACTTGTGGGGCTGAAGATTATGCTAGGTTATACATTCATAATTGGTTAGATTGCATGGGGTGCCTTTTTCTATCATATAGGATCGTGGTGCTTAATTCACTTCACACTTTTTGAGATCCTTCCAAGGTGAAGCTTAGTACAGGCTTTCAACCACAAATGGATGTCAAGCCGAAAGAACTATCCAAACTCTTGAGAATTATTTAGAGCTTGTGTATTTGAGTTTAAGGGTACTTGGGGTGATCATCTTCCACTCATTGAGTATTCTTACAACAAAAGCTATCATGCAAGCGTTAGCATGCCTCCTTTTAAGGGTCTTTCTGGTAGGTAATATATATCACCAGTTGGGTGATTTCAAGTGGGGGAGATGGCCTTTTTGGGTCCGGATTTGGTGATAGAGGCCTTAGAAAAATTGAGTCTGATTAGACAAAGGTTGAAAAAAGCTCAAAGTCGTAAAAAGTCCTATGTTGATGTAAGGAGAAAGGACCTTGAATTTAATGTTTATGACTAGGTTTATTTGAAGGTTTCACCTATTAAGGGTGTGGTTCATTTTGGTTAAAAGGGTAAGTTGAGTCCAAGATTTGTGGGTCCTTATAAGGTCTTGAGGAAGATTGGTAAGGTGGCCTATGAGTTCGAATTGCTTAGTGAAATCAATTTTGTTAATCTAGTCTTCCATCTGTCTACGTTCAGAAAATGTGTGGGTGACCAAAATGTTGTTATACCATTGGATATTGTGGGAGTTGTTAAAAACAATTTGGCTTATGAAGAGGTTTCGATAGAAATTTTGGGTAGGCGAGTCAAGAGGTTGATGAACAAGGACGTAGCTTCTATTAAGGTCCTTTAGAAGAATCAACAAGGTGAAAGTGCCCATGGGAAGCTGAAGCGGACATGCAAAAGTCATATCCTTACCTCTTCCACTCTACTTAAGCCTAAGGTACTAAATCTAAGTCTCCTATGTGATTTCAAGTCTTCAATTTCAGCCATTATGTCATTTGCATCCTTGTGTAGGCGAAAATCATCTTGATTGTTTCTCTTAGATATGTTTCTGTGACATTTATGGACGAATGTTCCCAAGGAAGATATTTTGAAACGACCCCAAAAAGTGCCTGAAAATATACCTCCGAAGCGCATATAATCATAATTTCTATATATCTCAAAATCTATGCGTGATATAGAAAATTCGACTTTATATTTGTGATCAGAGGCAAAATTTAATAAGGGATGGGTCTAACCCCAATTTTAGAGCAATCGTATCAAAATTTGAATTTCTAAATTTTGCAAATTCTAGAGACGATTCGTGCCCCTGGCGCAACGTGGCTATGTCGCTGATCAGTGTTATTTTTACCAGTTTTTGTTTTGTTCGGTCCAAGGCCTTTGGGTCATGGGACTAAGCCTTCCTATACGAAATTACACCTATGCTTAGTCATTTTTCAACCCCATGTCATTCAAGATATTCCCTAAAACCCTTTCTAATACTTAGACACATATTTCACTCAAAATGAGGGGTCCCAAACTCATTTTGCATCTTAAGTAATACTCAAGCGTCAAGTTCTCAATAAAATCTTCATCAAGGAATTCTCCAAAGTTGAGGTATGTGGGTCTCAATCATTGTGTCCTTTCATCCAAGGTGCCCAACCTTCCTTTTTACATAAATTGCATCTTTCTAAGTTGATTTACATATGGGCTTTACTTAGTATGAATTTGATATGAACTATGTTGGGGTTTCATAAAATTGTGACTGTTTAAGCATGTTTTGAGCTATGAATCTATCATCCATTATGTGATTTGATTAGGGGTTTTGATGTATATTGTATGAGCATATTACCAAGTGTTGGTGGGTGGATTTACTTCAAGTTTTCTTGTATGATTTCACTCTTGAATTGCATGGTTTTATACTAGCATTACACACTCGCCATTTGTTTGATAAAATATCTGGTTTTGGATTCTTGACCTATTGATGGTCCATTGCATGGTCTATGACTTGAAAGACTTTATAATGAAGAAAGAAAGATATATATGTATTGATTTCATAAAAAGTATCAATAGTGTTGCAAGTTGACCACACTTTGTTAAGGGGGTGCTATACCTCAATCACCATGGATGGTAGGGTGTAACAACCATTAACCAATGTGAGAGGTTGATACCTCAATCACCATGGATGGTAGAATGTGAGAACTATCAACCAATTTGAGGGGTTTATACCTCAATCACCATGGATGGTAGAGTGTGAGAACTATCAACCAATTTGAGGGGTTGATACCTCAAACACCATGGGGGTAGGGTATGATAACCATCGACCAATTGGGGGGTTGATACCTCAATCACCCTAGATGGTAGGGTGTGACAACCATCAACCAATTAAGGGATTGTTACCTCAATCGCCTCTCCAAGGGGGTGGTTTTTTAGGCCTTGGACTCTATAATAATGGTCTATTACTACACATATCATATGTTCTATATAAGCATGTTTTACTTCAAGCATCATTTATGGATGTCATGTTACTAATATACTATATCTTGCTTATGATATGCTGTCGATATCTTATTGCATTATATCCTACATACTTAGTACATTCAAATGTACTAATACATATTCTATGCCTATATTATGTTACCATGTAGGAACCAGATCTCCTCACGATCATCCGATTCTTGCCCTGCTTTGATATCTTGAAGATAGCTTATGGTGAGTCCTCAAGTTCGGGGACATTAGACTTTCTCTCTCTTACTTGTTTCCTTATGATGAAAACTTTAATACTAAAAGGGTGAGCTCAGAAAGTTTGTCTTTTCCCCCGCCCAATCTATGTTAGAGGTGTTGTGGGACAAGTGATGTAATTACATTTGACTTGTGATTCTTTATGATTTATGCTATGAAGCTCTTCACTTAGTCTCTATCTTTAATTGTATTCTCTTGATGTTGTGTACTTTGTTTCCGTGACCAAGGATGGGTGAATGATGTGCTAAGAGGCTTGTTTGGAGACCCCTTATGTTCCCATTCATCGTGTCATGTCTAAACCCTAGGTTCGGCTTGTGATAGAGGGGTGGTATGAAGAAAAATATTGCTAAGTTCTTATCTGGTTACCATAATTGCCAAAAAGTTAAAACCAAGCATAAAAGGTTGGGTGGCTAAGCCCAAGATATAGAGATTCCCACTTGGAAGTGGTAGGAAATTAACATGGATTTTGTGGTTGGGTTGCCTAAGAATATGTCACGACCCAAGCCTAGGGCTTAAACATGACACAACGAATGGGGAACCCAGAGGAACCCCAAAAAGCCTCTCAACTTATCATTACACATCATTGGTCATGAAAGCATGTTAAAGACTTCAAATAAGATTAAGGGGCAAAAGGCTCATAGATAGCTTGCAAAACATCATCAATAAGGGCCAAGGAGTCATAGCTCATAACATAGATACATTACTTGTTCAACAAACACCGCTAAATAAATAGATAGCATGAGGGCCAAGACAAAGTAACAAGGCTCACCCTTATAGTCAAAAAAGAACATAAGAAAGTGTCTCAATACATAGTTAATTGCAATCATAGACTAAGGTCCCCAAATTGAAGGACTCACAATAAGCTTGGACAAGCACTGACTAGCCACGTGAAGGAGGAGGTTGATCAACTTGAGCGCCGGTCCCTACATGATGATATCATGTTGGCAAGAGTATGTCTTAGTACATTTGAATGTACTAAGTATGTGGGATGCAATGCAACAATAGATAGACATCATACTCAAAATGCATACAATAGACAATAGACATAGTATAGCAATATGGCATGTATGATTAATGTATAAGTAAAACATGCTTTCAGTAAATCATGCTCATATAAGAAATCATATGTGTAGAAGTGACCAAGCTAGAATCCCAACTATGATTGGGAGATGCCATTCACACCTGGACACCCTGGTGGCAATGTACATACCCTCACATGGTTGATGCCATTCACACCTGGACACCCTTGTGGCAAGGTACGTACCCCTCACATGGTTGATGTTATTCATACCTGGAAACCCTGGTGGCAAGGTACATACCTTTCACATGGTCGATGTCATTCACACCTGGACACCCTAGTTGCAGGGTACATACCCCCCCACATGGTTATCCAAGCTCCTATACCCCTAGGACCGGGCATGGTCTAATGCAACACATTATATAGAACATATATGTATCATGTACATAAGATCATTTCATTATAATAGCACCATTAATATCATATCTTGTGCTTTGGATTTCAATTCCTTAAGAAACCATAACCGAATATTTTATCAAACACCTTGGAAATGTGTAATGGGGGTTGAAAAACCATGTAATTTAGAGATGAAATCATGCAAGAAAATCTCCAGTAAAACCATCTATCAACACCTTGCAACACCCCCAAGATATTCACATCAAAACCGCTCATCAAATCTAACATTAGATCAAAGATTTAGAGCTCAAAACTTGCTAAAACGACCATACATTCATGAACTAAAATCACTATGCAATAAATTTCTTTATATATAAGAAATACATGTAAAATCAACTTTAAATTATGAAACAATAGTAAAAAGGAGGCTTGGGAACTATGGGTGGAAGGATCCAATGATTCAACACCGCATACCTCACCTTTGGAGAAGTTCTTGGTGAAGGTTGACAATGGAGACTTGAAGCTCGAAGAAAATCCTTAAATTCAGATGAGGGTTTTGAGTCTTGAATTTTGGAGTGAAAATATGGCTAAGTATTTTGGGGAGTATTGTAAAATGTTTAGGATGATATAAGGGCAAAATTGTACTAAGTATAGGTGAAAACACTTTTGGAAAAACTTGGGCCAAACACTTAGAGTATTTTGGGCCGCACAAGAAAACTGTCAGGCGAAAAACATATCTCCGCATCGTGGAGAGGAAATGGAGAGGGATTTGTACTAAAGCGTGCCCAAGGGACGTCGCACAAGCATCGCAAATAGCTCACTAGAAATTGTCACTTAAAAGTTAATAATTGCTAATCCTTCGCTCTTAAATCGAGGTTATACCCCTTTTCACCTAATTTTAACGCTAATCAAGAATATGAAGTTGAATTTTCAAAATAATGAATGGATTTTTATATGTAGAAATTAAAATTTTGATCATTCCAAGGCACGTTTTTCGGCATTTTTGGGGGTCATTTTAATATCTCACCCTTTGGAACATTTGTCCCCGAATATAAAAGAGACATACAAGACAAGAATGATCATGAACAAAGAAGCCCCTACAAGAATGCAACATACATGTAAAATACCATTTTTAAAATCTCAACATAAGTGTAAAATCATCATAAGTTTACCAACTTAAAAATGAATGCATATAAATGACATAAGGGCTGAAATGTAAGACTTGAAATCCCATTTAGCAATTAGGATTAGTAATTTAGGCTTGAGTGGAGTGGAGAAGATAAGGATACCACTTTTGTATATCCACCTCGACCTCAAAAGTAGCACTTTCGACTTGTCGGTTCCTCCAGAGGACCTTAATGAATGCCACCTCTTTGTTCCTTAATCTCTTTACCTTTCTATCCAAGATCTTGACCGGAACCTCCTCATAGGTTAAGATATCCTCAACCACATCCACAATATCAAGACGCAGAATGGAATTAGGATCACCAATACACTTCCTCAACATATATACATGGAATACCGGATGAACCAAATTCATTTCACTAGGCAATTTCAACTCATAATCTACCTAGTCAATTCTCCCTATCACCTTATAAGGACCAATATACCTTGGACTCGACCTCCCTTTTTTATAAAAATGGACCATCGCTCCCTTTCGCTCGCATGGTGCACAAGAAAAAGAGTCCATATCCCTTACTCTAACTAAAGGACATATATACCTCTTGGATATCATCTTTATGGCCTTAAAGTAAGAGATAAACTTTCCTTTGGTGACCCAACATTGCCTTCCCATTCATGAACTGCCTCATTTGGAAAGTCGAAGTGCACTCTCTTAGTTCAGCAATCCACAGTGGTATAATAAGAAGATAACCAATACATACACATTATAATATCAAACTCCACCATTCTAACTCAATTAGGTCAGCCAATGTGTCACGGTCACAAATAATTACTACATAGTCATAATAAACCCTTTTAGTTGCAATAGATTCACCAGTTGGTGTAGATACTTCAAATGGTTTGTTCAATAATTTGGGTGCTCTCTTAAGCTTTCTAGCAACTAGTGCAGTGATGTATGATAGTGTACAACTAGGGTCAATTAATGCATGTACATTATGTGAAAAAATAGATAATGTACCTTTGACCACATCAAGTGAAGCTTCCAAATTCTATGACTTCCAAGTGCATAAGTCCTATTCTGAACCCCGCTAGAGCTAGTTGCCCCTCTAACACCTCTACCATGACCCATAGGTGCTTGCTGACCCTACCTGCTAGAGGAACTAATGATGATGCAATAGTTGATCTCGTAGATTATGCTAGGCCACCCATACATCTCCTTGGACAATCACTTATCATGTGCCCTCGCACACCATACAAATAGCAAACATCTGTACCAACACGATATGTACCCGGATGACTCATTCTACACTGTTTATAAAGCTACCTAGGTGTCATTGGTTGGCCTGCCGAATATCCCATTGTCCGGGCACCTTTCCCTTCACCTTGTTGGCCAAAATGATTACTTTAGGACCCTTGAAGTTATGGTGGAGCACTAGCTGCAGAGTAGGAGGATGATCGCCTAGGTGGTCTATTAGAAAACCAAGTCCTAAGATTACTTTGGGGTGATATAAATTACCTTGTAGATCTAGCTCTTTTGGCCTACCCCCTTTCTAACTCTTGTATCCTTCTCCTCTGCCTCTGATCCTCCAATTTTTTTGCAAAAGCCTGCATTCTTTCTATGTCCATATCTTTCTTCAAGGAAGCAATGGTGCAGTCTCTGAACAAATACATATCTAACCTATCTACATATTGATGAACTCTGTCTGCCATTGTAGCAACTACATTAGAGCATACCTCGCCAGGGCAATAAATTGAAGGTTGTACTCCCTCACACTCATATTCCCTTGGTGGAGATTCAAGAACTGATCTGGATGGGCCTTGCGCATCTCTAATGGCAAATAATGGTCAAGAAATGACTCTCTTAACTCGTTCCAAGTAGTTAGAGGTGCTTATATTACTTCCAAGCTTTATACCACAATATAGCTACAACTTTCAACCTATATGTCGCTAACTCGATAGCTTTTGTACCACTCACGTGCATAACATCTAAAGTACACTGAATCTGATCGATAAAGTCCTAAGGATCTTCATTAGGATAAGACCTAGTGAAGGATAGAGGGTCCAAATTAAGGAAGTCATATATTCTCGTGCCAGCTGCCCTATTTGTACCACCTATACTTGTAGCAAGACCTTTCTGCCTTTGACCTTGACTAGCAACTATACGTGTCAATAGTTTGACTGCATTTCTTAGAACCTGCATAGTAGCATCAATAGGTGGTACTGGGGAAATTTCACTACTCTCGAGTTTATCAGGAACTGGAGGAGTTGGAGATATCTATTACAAAGACTCCTTTCAAACCTCAGCTCGTTGTCTTACTTGGCTGGGTGTACCAACCACCAGTTCTACTCCCTTCCCTTTACCTTTATTCTACCTTATTTTTGGCATACTTGCTGTACAAAACAATTTAGTAATTAGACATGATGCACCTATTACACTTGGCTTTATGGCACGATATAAAGAATGAAAAGAAAGCAACAAGTCCTAAATGCCATGCAACATCCTTCTTATAAATGTGGTGCACAACACATCGATAAACAAGATTCTATATATACATGGCTTTGTAGAGTCCCTAGGACGACCCGCTCTAATACCACTTGTTTCACACCCAAAGTCCCATTAGGGTAGACTGGCACTCATTGCTGATAAGGCTTGGGAGAACCAATTTGTATCTATGCACTGTCTATTCATGTTATAAGGGATTTCTATATTTGACATGCTGTTGGGCAAATAAATAGTGATAACAAGACAAAAGGAAATGCGTATGGCCAGGCCATTAGGGCCACAGTGTTTAAAGTACAAGATATAACCACACTTTGATTTACATAGTTTACAAAGCCTCTAGATAAAGAAAAACATCTGATAAGGGTCGGGACAGGCCCCGCCTCAACAAATTGTGCAATACAAACATATAAGCTCTAGACATATACAAAGCCCTCAAGCAACCTGGCGCTTAGTAACAACAACTAAATATCCTGTACTTCTATTGGGGAGATCTACTAGCACCTGTACCTGCAACATAAAATGCAGGTCCCCCATAAGGGACATCTATACGAAATAATGTATTGAGTATGCAAGGCAGGAAATACTATATATGATATAACAACTCAAGTGAAACTGTGTACTGGTGTAGCATAAGATACCACCTTTAGTTATACTGTGGGATCATGTACTTTATGTTCTTTATATTTCTTTACCTTTACTATAACATCTGTGCACAACTATAATACAAATGACCAACTGATCAGTGATAAACTGTATCGGGTTCATCCCTGGCTAGGTTCTTCCTTAACCCCTCTGGCTACCCTCTGTAATAGGATCGTCCTGGGTAGGTGTTAGTTTCACCCCTCGGGCTATCACCTATCAAAAACAATATACTTTATCTTTCAAGTACCTTTGAGATGATTCTTTTGGTGGTCATAATATTAAAACTGTAAGACTATAGATGCAGCATGTGATATGTAAATTATCATATAAGACAATATGACAATGAAAATAGTAAGTTACACAAATAATGAAATATATATGAAATGAGACAACTCATGAACTTTACTAATGGAATACACAACAGTAAGGACTCATGTGACTTGGTATCCACGTATGTATGCATATTTGAAGGTGACAATGTATGGGAGCATATGAACATCTACAAGAGGGTAAACACGGTTAATAATTGTGTCAAAGTTGGTAGATGCCTTTATGTGCCAAGGAAAGATCTATGTTTCATGTCAAATAATACGAAGTCAAGTAGCCTTACATACCTCATTGTATGACCTTGTTACTACCTCGAGACAACCTTCCATTTCTCCAAGTAATTGTCTATAACATAGTTCATGATAAAACTAGCATTAGCAGCCAATAAATACATTTTGGTAGCCCAATCACATAAGAAAACAACACACGGATGGCAAGCGTGTATTTATAAGCCTGAGTGTATTCCTTAAACCTTTTTGCCCTTAAACATATTTTTCTAATACATATTTTCATGTACACATCATGTATAGACTATTTTAGTGCCAGAACAACCTTATAAGAGGCCACAAAGCACAATCCATAATAATTCTAAACAAACTAAAAATGGACAGCATAACGTTACCTTCCTTCGCTACATTTTGACGTCGACAATTCTAAACTTATTCCAACTCTAATCAATCTTTTCCAGAATGATTTACACATACAAACAACCTTGAACCAATCTCAGAATAGTAACAAATCAGTCATTAAGGATGTGAGGAAATAACCTTCCATCCAACAATTCACAAGTTTGTACTAAGCACACAATTGCGATATCATATAAGGACTCACTTTTGTGGACTGTAAAAGTGGTTAATCATCCTTGTTACCTAACTATAAAATCCAACCTTTGCTAAATACATAAGTATTACATAATAATATAGCAAACGAACAAGAGTAAAACCTCTTAATTAACAAAAAAAGTGTACAACAATCCTTAGAATACAAACTGTCCAGAATTTCCAGCATATGTGTGATTAAATTGTTTCTTTGGTTTTGATACACAACCCATACTAAACACATGTGTAAAATTACTCACCACTACCATCAAGGTATAGGGATTCTTCAAGAACCCTAGAAGTTCCTTTTAGCTTCTTTACAAAGTCAAGAAACATTGAGAGAAAACTTGGAGACAATCTGATTTTTGTGTGTTCAACTTGGGAAATGAATTGTGGGAGCTACTTTTGAGCCCTTTATAAAGGGGTCTTTAGCCTACCTTTTCTTGACCTTTTGACACCTTATACCACATATTTTCAAGCTGGTTATCCAGCAGCTTGACCTTAAACTTGGGCCTAAATGGGTTTCTAAGTTGATGGGCTTGGGCTGCCCATTTTCCAACTTTCTCTTCACTTAGTTTGGGTCCAATTAACCAAGTGGGTTGTGTTGAATTTGGTACCTTTGTATTATACTTATTGGGCTGAAAATGTAGTCCATTTATGATGCTAAAACATGGGTTAAAGTTACACACTTATCATGGGCTTTATTCATAATCGACCTTGGACAAATGGGACGTCGAGACTCCTCTCCGTTTAGCTAGCAAATTTAAGCTAAGCAAGTAGGTGACTCACCAACTAGTTTCCTAAGTCCTACAAGCACCTCAACTCTGTCACTTTTTTTAAGGTCATAATCTCCTCAAAATGACACAAAAGATGTATACACTCAACCCTCTTAAGCATTAGACGCACATATAGTCAATTAACACGAAATTCAAGCACTTTTAAAAATTAGCGCTAATTTGAGCAAACCATGTCATGTTTCATTTAAATTGTACTAGTATTGTAATGTGTGGGTGTTACAATTATACAGCTAAAGAGTATGCTATGCTATTCCTCAAAGAGATAGTCAAGCTACATAGACTCCCAATCTCCTTTATTTCTGATCGAGTGGCTCAATTCGTTACAAAGTTTTCGAAGTCCTTCCCGAGGAGTTTAGGGACATAAGTGTATTTTAGTACAACATTCCACCCTCAATGAAATGGTCAAGTAGAATTCACTATTTAGACACTTGAAGATATGTTACGAGCTTCTATATTGTACTTTAAAGGTAGTTGGGTGTACCATTTGCCACTTATTGAATTTGAAAATAATAATAGCTACCACTCAAGTATCAAGTTAGCACCTTATGAAGCTTTGTATGGAAGGAAATGTAGGTCGCCAATTTGTTGGTTTGAAGTGGGTGAAACCATCTTGCTTGGGCCAGATTTAGTAGAATAAGTCATAGAAAAGTTTAAGGTAATTCAACAGTGGTTAGAAACAGGCCAAAGTCTTCAAAAATCATATGTGAATGCTAGAAGGAGAAGATTGGAATTCTCAGTAGGGGATTGGATATTTTTAAAGGTGTATCCAATGAAAGGGGTGATGATATTTGGTAAGAAAGGAAAGCTGACCGCACATTACATAGGGCCATACCAAATTATTAAGATGTTCAGGCAGGTTGCATATGAACTAGAGCTACCCCAAGAGCTTTCAATGGTCATCCAATTTTTCATGTCTCAATGATTCGAAAATGCATAGGTGACCTATCTCGCTTCATTCCTATTGAGGATGTGCAGGTTAAGGAGATCTCACATATAAGAGGTACCTATTATTGTTCTAGATCGTCAAGTTAAGAAGTTAATGAATGAAGAAATAGCTTCAGTAAAAGTACTTTGGATAAATCAACAAGTAGAAGAAATAACATGGAAGGCTAGGGACTCGATGAAAACAAAATACCCTTACTTATTTGAAGCTAAAGAGGAAGTCCAACATCTAGAATTGGGGGCCATAATAGGTACATGTGTTTGAACATTTATTACGTTGAACTTGGTTATGCTATCCAATTGTGCTAACATTCGAGGACAAATGTTCCTAAGGAGCAGTGAGGATGTAACACCCCACCTCTTACAATACTAGTACTATGCAAATAAGACATGATATGGCTTTTGAAATTAGTTCCAATTTTTAAAAGTGCTTGAATCTCAAATTAGAGGGTGATATGTATGTCTAACGCTGAAGGGGGTCAAGTGTAAATAAGTTTTATGTCAAATTCAAGAGATCATGACCCTAAACAGAGTGAGATA
The DNA here is from genome assembly GCA_025642045.1 of Solanum sejunctum. Classification (NCBI taxonomy): domain Eukaryota; kingdom Viridiplantae; phylum Streptophyta; class Magnoliopsida; order Solanales; family Solanaceae; genus Solanum; species Solanum sejunctum. The sequence goes on along the minus strand of JAOTQJ010002879.1, from coordinate 24,419 downwards.
ATTGAGGTACTTGTAGGACTTAGGAAGCTAGCAGGTGAGTTACCTACCTGCTTAGCTTACATTCACTATCTAAACGGAGATGAGGCCCGCGTCGAATTTATCCAAGTCGGATTATGAATGAAGTTTGTGTTAAGGGTATGACTTTAACTCATGTTTTACCATCATAAATGGGCAATACATAAAGCCCATGATGAATAATAAAAGGGCCTAAGTACATCACTACCCACTTGACTAATTGGGCCTAAAACTAAGTAAGGAGAAAAGGGAGAAATGGGCAGCCAAGGCCTAACCAATTTGAACCCAATAAGGCCCAAGTGAAAGGGGAAAGGATCTGCATCACTAGATTTCTAAATTAAGGATAAAAACAACTTAGTAGGTAGGCCAAATTACCCTTTAAAAAGGGTTTAAAACAGCTCCCATGAGTCATTTCAACTTGAACAAAAAAGAATCAGAATTTTCTCCAAGTTTTCTCTCAACTCTTTGTCGACTTTGTAAAGCATCAAAAGGAATCTTTTAGGGTTCTTAAGGATACCCTCAACCTTCAATGTAAAGGTAAGTTATTATAGTTATGTGATTAGTAAGGTTTCTTCATGAAAAACAAGTGACTATGTTGGTTAGGTATGTGCTGAAAATTTTGGACTGCATCTTTTCAAGATTTTTATATATTTTTCTTGTTTATTTGGAAGCTTTTCTCTTTTTGAGTGGATTGATTATGAAGGGAGGATACTATTATTAATGATTATTGGTTCTTAAATGATGTATAAAGGCTGTCGGACAACTTTTATAGTCCACAAAAGTGAGTTCTTATAGGATATCACAATTGTGTTCTTAATACGAACTTGTGGGCTGTTGGATGGGAGGATATTGCCTCACGTCCTTAATGACTACTTTGGTACTATTCTTAGACTATTTTAAGGCTTATATATATATATATATGTGTGTGTGTGTGTGTGTGTTGTCAGTTTGGGTAAAGTTGAAATAGGTTTGGAATTGTCGAGTCAAATATGGCAAAGGGACGTAATGTTATACCGCCTATTTGTTTGTTGAATAGAATTGTTATGTATTGTGAATTGTGTGCTGTTGTAAGACAGTTGTTGAACCAGAGCTGGTTATGCATGACAGGTATATGAGAATGTGTATTAGAAAATATGATTATGGGTGAAAAGGTTGGAAGAATATACTCGGGTTTATAAATACTCACTAGCTACCCGTATGTTTTTTTATGAGATTGGACTGCCAAGATGTATCACCTACTATGTTGTAGATAAATATTTGGAGTAAGGGAAGGTTAACTTAAGGTAATAATGAGGTCATACAGTGAGGTATGTAAGACTACTTGATTTTGTATTATTTGGCATGAAACATAGATCCCTTGTTGGCACATAAAGGCACTTACGAACTCTGACACAATTGTTAACTGTGTCTCAACTCTTTCACATGTTCATATGCTCCCATACATAGCCACCTTTAAATCTGCATACATACTTGAATACAAAGATACACAAGTTCCTTCTACTAAATAAAGTTAATGTATTGTTCTACCACCTATGCATTTTATTATTTGTGTAACTTACTCCATTCATTGTGGTGTTGTCTTTTTTGAGTATTTGCATGTCTTATGTTGTATCTACAGTACTACGGCTCCAATATTATGACCACCAAAAGAATCATCTTAAAGATAATTGAAAGATAAAGTATATTGCTTATTGATGGTAGTAACCCGAGGGGTGGAAGAATCACCTAGCCTGGGTCGATCCTATCATAAGGGGTAGCCCAAGGGGTTATAGAAAAAGCCTATCCAGGGCTGATCGAAATATAAATGCACCACTGATCAGGTATTCATTTGTACTACATGTTGTGCATAGATTAGACAGTAAAGGTAAAGTAATAAAATGAGTAATAAAATGAACATAAAGTACATGATCCCACAGTATAACTAAGGGGTAGTCTCTTATCCTACACCAGTGCATAGTTTCATTTGAGTTAGTTTCATTTGAGTTGTTACTTCATATACAGTATTTCCTGCCTTACATATTCAGTACGTTATCTCGTACCGATATCCCTTATGCGAGACTTGTATTTCATGTTGCAGGTAACAATGATAGTAGATCTCCCCAATAGGAGTACGAGATATCTAGTTGTTGTTACCAAGCTCTAGGTTGCTTTTGAATTTTGTGTGTCTAGAGCTTATATTTTTGTATTGTAAAGTTAGTCAAGGCAGGGGCTATCCCAAATCTTATCAGATATTTTTCCTTATCTAGAGGCTTTGTAGACTATGTAAATTAAATTATAGTCATATCTTGTACTTTAAACATTGTGGCCCCAATGGCCTAGCCATATGCATATCCTTTTGGCTTATTATCACTGTACTTTGTTAAAGGCAAGTTGAACGTAGGAACCTTATAATATATATATAGAAAGTACATAAATACAGGTTGGTTCTCCCAGCCCTTATTAGCAATGGGTGTTAGTCCGCCCTAACAGGACTTTGGACTTGACAAAAACGCACACAAGAAAAGTAATCATGAAGATTTTAACATAATATGGATGCAAATAATGCAGTTAGACATGATTTTTAAAAAGTCTCAACATGAACATGAAAAATTACCATAAACTTGTCAATATAAACATGAACGCCTGCAATGACATAAGGGCCAAAACGTAGACTTGAAATCACATAGGGGTACTTAAAGTAGTACCTTAGGCTTGAGTAAAGTGGAAGAGTTATGGTGTCACGACCCAAGCCTAGGGCCGAGACGTGGCCAGCTAATGGGGATCCCAAAGAACCCCAATCAAGCCTCATAGTATGTCATTACACATCCTTTGTCGCGGAAACAATTAGAATGAAAATAAGAGATAAACATAAACAAGGGTAATTGGACTAAGGGTCAACTTCCATATCATACACATCAAGAGTCAATAGAGTCAAGCTCATAGCATAGATACATAACATGTCCAACAACACATTTAATACTTAGATAAGAGCGTGGCCCAAGATAAAACAACTGGGCTCACCCTTATAGTCAGTACATAAGTAAAAGAGAGAAAGTCTTAATACATAGAAAGAGGTCATAAGTAACTTTCTCGAAATGGATGACTCACCAACAAGCTTGATAGAAGTCATACTAGCCACGTGGAGGAGGAGGATGATCAAGCGGCATACTGGTTCATATATTATGACATCATGTAAACACAGAATATGCGTTAGTATGTTTGAATGTACTAAATATGTAGGATACAATACAAGAATAGATAGGCATCATAGTCAAAATGCTTAATTAGACAATAGATGAGCATATGGCATTATGACATGAATAGAAGATGCTTGGGTTAAATCATACACTCATAGAACATAATGTATGTGGAGGGAGTGACAATTTCATAGTGCAATCTAAGGCCTATCACCCACTTGGAGAGGCTCATGAGGTACGTGCCCCTTTATGAGGTTGTTAAGGTACAAACCCCCAATGGGTTATGGGTACAAACCGCTAACATGGTTGATAGAGTACAAACACCCCAACAAGGTTGATGGGTACAAACCCCCAGCATGGTTGATGGATAGTCACACCCTACCACCCATGGTGATCGAAATAGAAACCCCCTGATAGGTTAGGTACAAACTCCTAACAAGGTTGATGGGTAGTCGTACCCTACCACCTATGTTAATCAGAATACAAACCCCCCAATAGGTTGATGTGTACGAAACCCAACAATGTTGATGGACTAGCGTATCATACAACCGGTGGTGATTAGAGTACAAACCCTAAATAGATTATCAAGGTACGAACCCCTTGACACAGTTACTTGATGCACAACCTCCATGTAGGGCACAATCACAAGCCAACACTATATATAATAATATCATTTATACATTCATACCTCTCAACATCATCTAGTCATCATATCCATACATATATTTCATCATCATTCTATTCTCATTTAACAATCATATAACCATCACAGATATACATGTATTCCATCATAATTCTTTCATCATATATTTATCATATAGTTATTCAACTCATTAGACAAGCTCAACTTATTAGACAAGCATTAAGCCCTCAACTCTTCAATAAGCCATAATTAGACATTTTATCAAGCACTTAGAGGGTATGTAGATCTAGTATAAAATCATGCGATTCAAGAGTGAAATCATTATAGAAAATTCAATGTAAAACCTTCAATAGGTACTTGGTAACACCCCTAATAAATATACATCAAAATTCTTCAATAAATCTTACAATAGACCTCAGTTTCACAACTCAAAACATGGTGAAACAGTCATAATTTCATAAATCCCAACATAGTGTGTAGTAATTTTGATAATAGATAAGATCCATGTATAATAAAACTTTAAATCATGCAAATTAGATTAAAAGGATCTTGGGTATCATTGGTGGAAGGGACCCATGAAAGAAACCCACATACCTTAGCTTTGGTGATGAACTTGATGAACATAGGAGATAGAGAGGAAATCCTTAGATCTAGAGAGAGTTTTGAGACTTGAATTTAGGAGTAAAATATTTGGCTAAGTATTTGAATGAGTATTGGGGAATGTTTAGAATGCTATGAGGGTGAAAAATGGCAAAGCATAGGTATTTTCACATTTAGGAACACCTAGGCCTAAGATCCAAAAGTTTAGGACCACATAAAAACTAACTGGTAGGAAAATACACAGGTCTGCATTGAAAACCTATTATAAAATCAATATTCCTTCATTTGCGCGCCCTATCCGCATTGCTCCAGGGGCGCAAACCTCACTAGAATTTGCATTTTTGAAAAATCAAAATTGTTAATCGTTTTCTCTTAAATTAGGTTTAGAGCCATTTTCCACTAAAAATAACTCCCTAAGTAAGAATATGAATAGAATTTTTGATATCGCACATGGATTTTGAGATATATGAAAATTACAATTTTGGGCACTTTCGAGGCACATTTTTGGGCACATTTTGGGGTCATTTCATATGGATAACGCTTTTTCATGTCTGCCTCTTACTTCCCATGTGGTACTTTCAACTTGTTGGTTCCTCCACAGTACCTTAATGGAAGCTATATCCTTGTTCCTTAACCTCTTCACTTGTCTTTCAAAAATTTCTTCTAGGACCTCTTCATAAGTCAAATTGTCTTCAACAAAACCCACCACATCTAGAGGAACAATAGCACTTGGGTCACCCACACACTTCCTTAACATATATATGGAAGACCGGATGATCCATATGCATGTCATTGGGCAACTTCCACTCATAGGCCACCTTACTAATCCTTCTCAACACTCTATAAGGACTCATGAATCTTGGACTCAATTTACCCTTTTTACCATAATGAACCAAACCTTTCATGGGTGAAACCTTCAAATAGATCTAATCACCCATCTTAAATTCAAGATCCCTTCTCTTCATATCGTTATAGGACTTTTGTTGACTTTTGGCGGTCTTTAATCTCTCCATAATCAATCTCACCTTCTCCATGGCCTCCATAACCAAATCAGGACTTAACAAAGCCATCTTCCCCACCTCAAACCATCCAACTTGCAATCTACACTGCCTCCTATATGGAGCCTCAAAAGGAGCCATACCAATTCTTGCATGGTAGCTATTATTATAAGCAAACTAAATCAATGGAAGATGATCATGCCAACTACCTTTAAATCCCAATACATAAGCCCTAAGAATATCCTCAGAGTGTGGATACTTCTTTCGGCTTGGCAATCTGTTTGAGGGTGAAAAGTCGTACTAAGCTTAACTTTGGTACCAAGACCTCTTTAGAATGATCTCCAAAAGTGAGAAGTGAATTGAGCGCCAGAATTCGAGATGATAGAAAAAGGCAACCCATACAATCTAATCTATTCGTGAATGTACAACATAGCATAATCTTCGGCTCCATATATAGTTTTGATCGGTAGGAAATGAGCCAACTTTGTCATTCTATCAACCACAACCCAAATAGAATCAAAATCCTTTCTATTATTAGGCAACACAACCACAAAATGAATGTAAATTTCCTCCCATTTCTATGTAGGAATCCTTCTATCTTGGTTTAGGCCACCCAACTTTTGATGTTTCGGTTTGACTTGTTAGCAGTTATGTCAACTAGACACAAACTTTGCAATAGCCCTCTTCATATCACCCACAAAAACACTTCCCTCAAATCTCTATACATTTATGTAGAACCGAGGTGAATAAAATAGGAAGAATTATGAGCCTCATCGAGAATCCGCTTTCTCAAGTTATCAACATTAGGCATACACAACCTACCTAGGTACGTAACTGCACCATCTCCCCCTTGGGAGCAAACCTCCACCTTGAATTCTAACAAGGAGGGTTTAAGCTCTTGCTTTGCTTTTACCACAACAATCAAGGACGATTTTGAACCATCAACAACCACAACACTACCATTATCAACCTCTTCTAACCTAACCCCCAATCTAGCCAACTGATGAACCTATCTAGCTAGCTCATAGACACCACCATAAAGATGAGCTATCCTACCCATAGACACCCTACTCAAAGCATTGGACACAATATTAGCCTTACCAGGGTGATAATACACACTTATATCATAATCCTTAAGAAGTTCTAACCACCTTCATTGTCTCAAGCTGAGGAGTTTTTGAGTGAACACATATTGGAGACTCTTATGATTGGTAAGCATCTTAACATACACTCCATACAAATAATGATACCAAATTTTTAATGCAAATACCACACACTCCATACAAATAATGACACCAAAATTTTAAAGCAAATAACATGATGGTCAATTCAAAATCATGAGAAGGATAATTGTTTTCATATACTTTGAGTTAACTAGAAGCATAGGCTATCACCTCACCATTTTTCATCAAAATACAACCTAAACCAATTCATGAGGCACTACAATACACAACAAACCCTTACAATCCTTTTGGTAGAGATACGGTAACAGCGGAGACAAGTTTATCCTTCGAGGTTTGGAAACTCTTTTCATACTCATAAGTCTACACAAATTTAGCCTTTTTGGGTCAAATTAGTCATGGGAGAAGCAACAGAAGAGAACCCATTCACAAATCTCTAGTAGTAACCCACTAAGCCCAAGAAGTTCCTAATGTTAGATGGAGTCAAAGGTCTAGGCCAATTTCTAATCACTTCCATCTTTTTAGGATCTATATTAATGCCATCCTGTGACACCACATAACCTAGAAAGGCAATCTCTTTCACCCAAGATTCACACTTTTCATACTTAACGTACAACTCTCTTCCCTTAATTTTTGACGCACCACCCTCAAATGACCCACATGCTCCTCCTCACTATGATAATAGACCAAAATACCATGAATGAAAATCATAACAAACAAATCAATGTAGGGTTTGAAGACCTTATTCATAATCACCATAAAGATAGCCGGTGCATTGGTCAACTTATAATAGATCTCTTTCATTCCAAGAATACACTATCTTGTGTTTTGCGGATCGGTAGAAGAGACCATATAGGCAGAATCAACTGGATTTGGTGGAGTAGTCTTTTTAGTGTAAGTCAGAGATACTTCCAAAGAACCAGAGTATGAAGTGGAGTCATCATCATCCGAACCATCTTCTTCATCCTCCTCATCATACTGGGAGGAGCTATTCACGTCCCTTGGTACTCTGGTTTATTGTGATTGTGTCAACGACATATTGGCCTCAAGATTAGGGTGCACATTAATTTCTTTTGTTGATTGCTCATCCTCACATGTGTCATCCCTCAGTTAGTGTTCGAGGGATGTAGTAACAATTCTTTGCCTTCGTGAACACATTATCTTTGCAAAACCATGACAGACAGAAGCCTAAGCACCCTAATATTTTATATCAACACAATAACTCATAACATAATCAAGCAACTATCTATAAAATATCTTACGTAAAGAGACTAAACCAGGATCAGAGTTGCAAAAGTTAGGTGAAGATATCACTCGTAGGGTTACCTACGAGTCGTAGTCTTCGCTTACATTACATTCTAGAGACACTTTGAGAATTTAGATAAGGGTTACAAGACCATTATTATGACTTTAATAGGTGCTATGAGTCATAGATGAATCTTACATAAAAAGGTTAAAGGCACTATGGGTAACTATTTCCTTGTATGAAGGACCACCATGATTCATAGAGAGACCTATGACTTATAGATGGTGCTCGTGGTAGAAAAAATAGAGCCCTTAGAGTGCCTCTAACCTTTCCAAAAAGGCAAACTACAAACCAAGAAGGCATCAAAGTTTACACCACCAAAACATTGGCAATAAAATAGCAAACCATAAAGACTCATCATTATTAGTCGTATCAAAACAAAGCATGAATTCCTCTTTAGCAGTTGAAAATTCTTCTAAAATTATTAGCACCGATGCACATTGATAGCAAAACTATACCACCCATCAAACCAACAACTTCAGTCCTACACGAGGTTCATTATGATCCAAAAAATAAGAAACACGTGCACATGGTAATAACATTGGATATCAAATTCACCAAACAAGGACAGGATTTAAGACTCGACCATTTATATAGATATCAACAATTATATAACACATTCTCCTAACAATCAAAGGCACTTTTGCATGGTTATACTAATCATTATCTTTAGGCCTTCATTTAATCATCCATGAGACAAGGAATTTTTTCATTGATAAACCAAAATTAATTTCGAGAACATACCAGATGAATGAGAGAATAAACTATGAGGAGAAGAACCAGAAGAGTTCTTTAGTGCTCAATTCTCTTATTAGGGAATTTAGTTGGGTGAAAAAAAATAAAAATGCATGTATTAGTGAAATGGAATGATGGGGGAGTTATAAACTTAAAAGGGATGCTTCTTGAAGGGACATGAAGAACAAAGAGACATTGGTTTATTAACATTTGCAATGATCCGCCCTTTAAAGTTCTACAACATGGTCTTCCAAGACCCCAACTATGAGTCATATGATGACATATACTCATAGGTCCCAATCTCTTAGCAAACCTAACACTTAGGAAAATTTTGATTTCATACTTGAACACTATGAAACCCACTTACGACTCATAGGGGACACTACTAATCTTAAGGTTGGATCATGGTATGTGTGCTAGCTTTTGGTACTCACTATTTCCCTCTACGAGTCATGACAATGAGTCATAACATTCACTACGGCTCATAGGCCTGCTTGCATTAGCTGCATCTGAACTTAATTTATTCCTTCTTTAGCACTTGGTTTGTTCCTGCAATCTATTTCCTAAAATGCACAAAAATGTCAATTGATACAACTAATTCATAGTTTCAACTATCATAACACACTATTGACTCGCTAATAAACAAGTAAAATATGATAAAATGTTTCAAACTAAAGCAATCACAAAAAAAAAATACTTGGGTTGCCTCCCTCCCAAGAAGTGCCTTGTTTAATGTCGTGGCTCGACTCAGTCATTCATAAGTATTTAGACTACCTAATGGGCTCTATAACTACCTCTTCTACTTTTCCTTTGTTCATGCTGTACTGTAACTAGTTGCTTAGCAAGTTGCTCAATCCTATCACCCAAAATTTGCGTTGATATAGTTTGTTATTCCACTTTGTAATTACATTTGAGGATATCAAACTTTATCTCGCTAATGATGTCATCTTGCTCATTCACCTTGGTCAAGACTTGTTCAAGCATATGCTCAATCCGGGTTAGCTTATTAGTGATACAATGCTTGTGAGATAAACTTATCCAATGTGGAACATTTTTACTTTGGATTTTACTTGAGGCTCCCAAAGATAAACTAACAGGTGGTCCGAATTTCTCTTAAAGGGGTTGGTAGTGTTGGGCAACTAAAGATAGCTTGTTGAAACTCTTAGAGATCTTATTAAATGGTCATCTTATGAACTCTTAACAGACTCAGACAAATAATGCATCAGCCTGCCCTAGTTTTTCAGAGGGTAATGCTAGGTAGAAGCTAGCTGCCAACTCATCATCAATTAGAACATGGTTCTGATTTGTTACCAAGCACTGCTTGTATCTTTCCCGGACCACTACCAAAGGTTCTCCTAGCTTTATTTTGAAATTATAGATTTTATTTTGTAACCTCTTCCTATTGGTCCCTCTATAGAAGTTCATGAGGAAGACTCTCTGTACTTTCCCCCACCCCCAAATAAAGCAAATATTGCGTGGAAGAATTGACCACCATTTTGCAGCTTCACTCTGGAGAGTCATGCAAAAAACCTGAAGATCCATGGCCTCCTAAGCAGGATGTCTTGTCCTAAGGACCCCCCTAAATATTTGAGTGAAATTTTGTTGATGGATTTGGCCATCTTTTGACTTTTACCCATAATATAGGGTGTGCCTCAACAAAGTTTCCACCAACTCATTTGCACTGTAGTACATTTGTGCAGTCACAATGCCTGCCAACTTGTACCTAAAATATACATACAAAAACAAGCAGAAAAAATAAAATATAGGAGACTCTAAAAATTAACACTAGAACTAACTAATACTGAACTCAATTCAAAACCCAGTTGTTTTTCCTTGGCAACGGTACCATAATTTTCGATGGTTGAAGCTCACACTCCAATAAGAAAGCAGTCAAGCAGTAACTAACCTAACTGAGGTTAGGGTCAAATCCGTAGCTAATACAGGGATTTGACTATAATACTTAACTACTAATCATTTCTAGTATTTATGGCTACAATCTCTAAATTAGGGGGGGGGGGTTGTGATTCAAAAACAAAATAATAAACTCTAATTAAAATGCAAGGAAACAATAAACTTTATGGACAACTTGAGAATTGTGTTCCCCATGGTTCATCGACTTGATTATCCTAGATACATAACTATAATTGGTGAGTCACATGCAGGAGTGTAAGTTTTGTTATTCTAGCTCTTTTGTGATGGTGAAGGTCAAATTTCACCATGGCTCTTGTTCGGCCACCATGGCCTGCCAACTAACCATTACCAATAGTCCGAGTTAACCTCCCCTTGGTCAGGTTAGGACAATTAGACGGGAATATATCAACCAAATTTTGTCATCTGCTTCTTTTTTCCTATTCATCACTACCTTGGTCGGGATTGTGATTATAGGCACGGTTTGGTGTTGGCCACCACCAAACAACAATAAAAATGATGGGAAATAGATAATACATGCAAAATCCCAATCATAAAAATGCAAGAAAACTAGGCTATTTCAAGTCTTGATAAAACCTTTATGTAAAATACACTGAAAACCCCCATCCAATATCATATTAGATCATAGTTACATAGCTCAAAATATGTATAGTCATAATAGGCAAATCATCTTACGGTATAGACTTAAAATGAGTAAACATGTTTTTTCAATCAACCTTTCATGAAAGCCCAATATAGTGTATGATAATAATGACTAATGAATAAAACCTATAAGATACACAACTTAGAAACATATAATTTTCACAAATATAGATGATTGAGCACCGTGGCTGAAAGGACCCAATGGTTGAAACTCACATACCTTAGACCTTGAATTTCTTGGAATTGAATTATGAAAGACTTGAAGCTTGGAAGTGGGCTTGGAATCCAAAACTTAGTCTTGAGTTTCGTTGAATTTATATTGGGGTCCTGGTGAAGGCTTTGAGAGAATTTGACAGTTTATTCAAGTTGATAGTCATGACTTTGATCCTTTGTAATATGATTTAGGTCTTTTGAGGAGGTTAAGATAGCATTGGAAGTCTAAAAAGGTCATTAGAGTAGATTAAAATCAAGAAAATGCCATTAATGAAATGGATTAAAAATTAATAAAGTGTCTCTTCACTTGAGGTTGTCTGGGTCGTGTGGCACTCCATGGGTCATGTGGAGTGCTCGTTAGATGATACTTAGTAAAAATTTGGAAGTTGATACACACAGGAAAAATTACCATCATCGTCACTTTGAAAGGAGCCTCCGTAGGTTATCCAGTGCTACATGGTCCGTGTAGTGGCCCATGGAATTACTTGGTGAGCAAAATGTGGCTAGGAGGCTCCATGCTAGGCCATATGGCTTGTGAACATTGCCATGGCCCATGAGGATGGTCGTGGCATGACACTTAGTCAAAACTCCCTCCGATGCTTATTTTGCCTCATTGTATACCTCCCACGGCTAGCCACACGGTCAGTGGTAAGCCACACAACCAATGGCACTGATAGTGTACCAACACTTAGACAAATAATTGTCTTTTCCAACCCAAAACAATACACATAGCTCATCCAAAGCCTCACTGTCTGTTTAAGTACTCGTGTGACAATATTATATCAGAGTGTCTTGCAATAACGGGCATAACTCCTTCATCCGACCTCGGAATGAAGTGAAACCAAGTGTGTTTGAAAGCCAACTCAAACGTCTTTCATTTGATCTATCATAGGCCATCGGTTCTAAGTGTTCTAAAAGTTATACTCAATTAAAGTTGACCCTTGCATAAACCAACGTCCAAAACTCACTTCATAGGGAAGTTTTAACTCGTTTGTGTACTAGATCTCACGACCCTAATACACTTCCCACCTACACAAATGAGGCTTGAAACTTGAATATATTAGAGTATGGAGTTATGTGGTATCACACTTCAAAAGAGAAATTTCCTTATGATTTTTGTGATATATGATTGGTCCACTTAAAAAGCCTAGCCCACTTAGTTTTCAAGTAAATTTTTATGATATATGATGATAATTAGGGAACTAAATATAAGTTTAAAGTAATAATTTGTCAAGGACATAAGCATGTTGACAATTTCTCTAAAAGATATTTTTGAAAGGTCCCCAAGATGAAAGGACAATTTTCACTTGGTGGTTCCTAAACTTCAAACTACTCCTATGAATACTACTTATGATTCTAAGTTGTATTTTAAAGAATTCCATGTGATGAGGTAGCGCCAAGTGGACTTGAGTTTGGGTTTCATCTTGCTAGGTGTGGCATGATCTGAGAAAGATAAATCTCAATGTTCCTAACTATGTACAACCATAAAAGCCCTTGTAGGCTGGTATTGTGGATCCACAGAAGTCATTTATGTTAATATGATATATGTTAAGTTGATGTAGTTCTATGCGATAAGTAGTTTTTCATGTCAACATAGGGGATTATGTTGGATTCCATGTAGTAGCTTACATAGTCTTAAATGTTGATTAAGGTCTATTCTCACTATGTATGATTCCATGATATACTTTCCTTACATGTTATTTCTCATGCATAGGCTCATATTCATATTAAACCATATTACTTGTGCATTCCTAGGATCACTTTATGTATCTTTCACTTTATATATACTTGTATATTATGTTTATGAATGATGGCATCACAATTTCATGCGTGTATTGCATCTCACATACTTAGTTCATTCTAATGTACTAATACATATTTTACCTATATGATTTAAGCATATAGGGATAGACAATCCTCCACCGGGCCAGTAATCAATGCGCATGACTAGTTTTCTTATTTCTAATGAGCCCTTAGTTCGGGACTCCTCCACTTTTCATTCTATCATATATCATAGTTTAATTTTGAGATGATGTATTTGTAGCCTTTTAAGGCATTAGTTTGGCACCCCTAATTCTAAGCTCTCAGGTATCCATGTTTCAAGCCTTATTTGTGTATATAGGTAGTGTATTAGGGTCGTGAGAGACTTCTAGTACTTAAACGAGTTCAAGACTTCCCTATGAGATGAGTTTTAGGTGTTATTTTATGTAAGGGTCAATTTTAAATGAATATAATGTTTAGAATACTTTAAAATGGATGACCCATGACATGCCAAATGAAAGCCCATTGAGTTATCTTTCCAATGGACTTGGTTTCACCTTATTCCGAGCTCGGATGAAGGGGTTATGACCATTTTCTTGATACCCTCTTGTGCAGTGATGTCAGACGTACACTTAGACAGACAATGAGGCTTTGGATGAGCCATGAGGAATATTTTGGGCTGGGAAGGACAATGTTTTATCTAAGGCATGGGGCATAGCCAGTGGTATGAGCCTTGTGGCTCGCCACTGACCATGTTGCTGGTCGTGCGATGTCTGTAGTGAGACAAGGTAAGAGTGGGAGGAAGTTTTACACTAAGTGTAGTGCCACAACCATCCTCACAGGCCATGGTAAGTTTCACGATCCATGTGGCCTTACGTGAAGCCTCCTGTCCATATTATTCTCACTAATAGTAACTCCACAAGCCATTACACGGACCGTGTAGCTCCACACAGCCTGTGGAGGCTCCTGTCAAAGTGACAATGATGTTAATTTTTTTTAAATGTTCCAACTTCCAAATTTTTGACTAAGGATCATCCAATAGGCACTCCACATTACCCATAGGGTGCCACATGACCCATGTAACCTCAAGTGATGTGACACTTTATCAATTTTTTCATTTGTCCATTAATGACATTTTCGTGAATTTAAAACTCTAGTGACCCTTTTAGACTTCAAATGCTATTTAACCTCTACATAAAACCTAAAACCTATTGTAAAGGATCAAAGTAATTACTCTCAACTTGCATACACTCTTAAATCCTCTCAAGAGCCTCCATCAAAACGCCAATACAAATTCAAGAAAACTCAAGTGCAAGTTTTGGATTCCAAGATCCACTTCCAAGCTTCAAGTCTTTCACAAAACAATTCCAAGAAATTCAAGGTGTAACTTATGTGGGTTTCATTCATGGGTAACCTTTCACCCATAAAGTCCAATTTTCGATTTCTATGAAAATTACATGTTTCCAAGTTGTGTTGCTTATGGGTACTATTCATTAATCATCATGATAATATACTATATTGGGGTTTCATGAAAGTTTTATTTAAAACACATATTTACTCATTTTAAATCTATACCATGAGATGATTTGCCTATTATGACCATGCATGTTTTGAGCTATGAAACTATGATCTATTATAATATTGGATGGGTGTTTCCAATGTTTATCACATGAGGGTGTTACTAAGTATTGGTGGGTTGATTTTTCTTCAAGTGTTCTTGAAAGATTTCACTCTTAAATTGCATGATTTTATATTACCATTACTCACCTGCCAAGTATTTGATAAAATATCCGATTACGAATTCTTGAGTTATTGAAGGTCTAATGCATGACTTATGAGTTAAGTGACTTTATGATGATGAAAGGATAATGTATATGAGTTATTTGTTTAAAAAGTATCTATAGTGTTATATGTTGACCACACTTTATTGAGGGGGTGCTATGCCTCAATTACCATGGAAGGTTGGGTGAGACAACCATCAACCAATCAAAGGGTTGATACCTCAATCACCATTGATGGTAGGGTGAGACTACCATTAACCAATTGAGGTATTGATACCACAAGCACTATGGATGGTAGGGTGAGACAACCATCAACCAATTGTGGAGTTGATACCTCGGTCACTATGGATGGTAGGGTGTGACAATCTATCATAATGTTGGTGTCTTCTCACATATGTGATATATTCTATATAAGCATGTTTTACTTCAAGCATGATTCATACATGTCATATTGTTATGATGTTATCAATTGCTTATGATATTGCATTTTTCCTATGTAGCTTATCTTTTGTTGCATTGTATCCTACATACTTAGTATATTCAAACATACTAACGAATACTCTATGCCTATATGATGTTACCATGTAGGAATCAGAGCCCCACTTTATTATCCTCCTCCTCTACATAGCTAGTATGATTTTTTTTGAGTAAGTTGGTGAGTCCTCAACTCCAAGGACATGCTTTTCTTGATTTATGCTATGTATTGACTTTTTTTATGTTGGAAACTTATGACTATGAGGGTGAACCCAATAATTGTCTTAGCCACCGTGCCTATCTATCTTTTAGAGGAGTATTAGAACCTTATGACATATTAATGCTATACTATTGGATTGTTATGTTTCTATGGTATCAAGGACGTTCCTTAGCCCCGTATTCCCTTTTTACTTTCTCTTATTACTGTTTTATTGCTTCTACGACCAAGTAAGTGTAAGGATATACTAAGAGTCTTGTTTTGTATCTGTTTGGGTTCCATATTCGCAATGTTACGTCTTGGCCCTAGGTCTGGGTCATGACAAACATGGTATCAGAGCACTAAGTTATTATTGGTCCTCAGCATTGAACACACTGCATCGATTAGAGTTTGATTCATAGTTGTATTGTGCACGACAACTATGATTAAGAGAATATGAAACATTTTATGAAATATGTACCTTCTTCATGGTCTGTGTCGTGCTATAGAAGTTAGTCAAATTCTTCGCTTTAACGAATGTTATTTGTCATTTTTAGATCATTTCTAACATAAGAGGAAGAAAATCTTGCATATCCGAGGATCAATCGACTCATGGAGAGCTTTGAGATGCTCCCACCTTGCTAGCTTAAACCATGGCTAATCAAGTGAAACAAGGGACCCAAGCCCCTCATGCTGCTACATTTGCATCTAGGGTAAGGTATTTCATGAGGATGAACCCACCAGAGTTAAATCAATTGCTCTAATGTGGATGAGGATTCTCAAGAGTTTATTAATGAGATCTACAAAGTGTTGTCTATTATGAGTGTGAGATCAGAAAAGAAGGCGTTGTTGGTGGCTTACCAACTCAAGGGAGCATCCCAAATATGGCATACTCAGTGGAAGGAGGAGAAAGGGATCAATAATGTGGATCTATGAGAGGAGTTTAAGGTGTGTGTCTCCAATTTGCTGAATGAAAAATGTTGTGCCACCATGCTGATAGGTAACATGGACTTGTCCCGCCTTAGAAGTTATGCCAAATAATTGAATAAGGAGAAGTTGAGGAAAAGAAGGGGTAATGAGGCTATAAGGGCCTGTTTTGAGTTGGATATGGTGGATGTTGATTTTATTCTTGGGATGGATTGGTTGCATGCATATTATGCCTCTATTAATAGTAGAAACCGTAGGTAGAAATTCTAATTCCTAAATAAACCTATCATTGAGTGGGAGAGTCATGTTATGGTGGTTAAGGGTAGGTTTATTGCTTGTATTAATGTCCTAAAGTTGATCTCTAAGGGATATCTTTATCATCTTATGAGGGTTAGGGATGTTGAGTCCAAAGTCCTTCCTATTGAGTTTGATCCTGTAGTTAGTGAGTTTCTTGATATCTTTCAAAATGACCATCCCGGTGTTCCTCTCGAAAGGAATATAGACTATGTTATAGACCTCCATCCTGATACTCAACCCATTTCTATTCCCCCTTACCGCATAGCCCTGGCGGAGTTAAAGTAGTTGAAGGAGCAATTGATGGATTTGTTGGAGAAGGGTTTTATTAGGCATGGACAATGACTTTAGGATGTGTCGGTGTTGTTTATGAATAAGAAAGATGGTATTATTAGAATGTGCATTAATTATCAGTAACTTAATAGGGTCACTATAAAGAATAAGTATTCTCTACCAAGGATTGATAATCTCTTTGACCAACTTCAATGGGCTAATCACTTTTTTAAAAGGGATCTTCATTTGGGTTTTCATCAAGTGAATGTGAGGGCGTATGACATTCCCAAGATGGCTTTCAAACCTAGGTATAGGTACTATGAGTTTGTGGTAATGTCCTTTTGGTTTGAGTAATGCACCAACTATCTTTATGGATCTTACGAATAGGGACTTTAAACCCTACCTTGATGTTTTATGGTGGTTTTCATCGATGATTATTTTTATCTATTGTCATAGTGAGGAGGAATATGTGAGCGTTTTGAGGATAGTGCTACAAAAATTGAGGGAATAGAAGTTGTACGCTAAGTACAAAAAGTATGAATTTTTATTGAAAGTGGTCACCTTTCTAGGTCATGTGGTGTCGGGGCATGGTGTTAAGGTAGATTCTGAAAAGATGAAAGTGATTAGAAATTAGCATGTACCTTTGACTCCATCGGAAGTTAGGGGCTTCTTGGGCTTAGCAGGTTACTACCAGAGGTTTGTGAATGGGTTCTCTTCTATTTTTTCTCCTATGACTAAGTTGGCAAGAAAGAAGGCAAAATTTGTGTGGACCAATGAGTGTCAAAAAAGTTTCCAAACCTTGAAGGATAAGCTTGTCTCCACTCCCATCTTGTCTCTACTGAAAGGGTTAGAAGGGTTTGTTGTGCATTATGATGCCTCTCGAATTTTTTAGGGTTGTGTTTTGATTAAAAATGATAAGGGTGATAGGTTATGTCTCTAGACAACTCAAAGTACATGAAAAGAATTATATTGCTTATGATCTTGAATTGGCTGCCATGGTATTTACTTTGAAAAATTGGCATCATTATTTGTATAGGGTGCATGTTGATGTGTTTACGGATTAGAAGAGTCTCTAATATGTGTTCACTCAAAAAGACATCAACTTGAGACAACAACGGTGGTTAGAAATTCTTAAGGATTATGATATGAGTGTGCACCATCACCTCGATAAGGCTAATGTTGAGGACGATGCTTTAAGTAGGGCGTTTATTGATAGCCTAGCTCATGTTGACGATGGTAGCAAATAGGTGGCTAGAGAGGTTCACTGGTTTGCTAGATTGGGGCTTAGGTTGGAAGAGGTCGATAATGGTGATATTATGGTTATGGATTGTTGAAAATCTTCCTTGGTTGATGAATTAAAAGCAAAGCAATATCTTGACCCCTCCTTGTTAGAACTGAATGCCTTGGTGAGGGATGGAAAGGTGAAGGTTTTCTACCAAGGGGAAGATGATGCCCTTAGGTACCAAGGAAGATTTTGAATGCCTAGTGTGGATGACTTCAGAAAGAGAATTCTTGGTGGGGTGGTCTGAAGAAAGACATTGACAAATTTGTATCCTGTTGCCATAGTTGTCAATAAGTCAAAGCCGATCATGCAAGGCTAGGGGTCCTAAGCCAAGATATAGATATTCCCATTAGGAAGTGGGAGGAGATGAACATGGATTTTGCAGTTGGGTTACCTAAGTCTAGAAAGGGTTTTGTTTCAAATTTGTTGTGATTGATAAAATGACAAAGTCGGCTCATTTCTTATTGGTTAAAACTATATATGGAGCCAATGATTATGCTAAGTTATACATTCATGAATTGGTTAGATTGCATGGGGTGCCTTTGTTATCATCAAAGATCATGGTTCTCAATTCACTTCTCACTTTTGGAGGTACATCCAAAGATGTCTTTGTAACAATCTAAAGCTTAGCACGACCTTCCACCCTCAAAAGATGGCCTAGCCGAAAGAACTATCAAAACACTTGAGGATATGCTTAAAGCTTGTGTTTTGGAGTTTAAGAGTAGTTAGGATGATCACCGTCCAGTCATGGAGTTTTCTGATAATAATTGTTATCATTTGAGCATTGGGATGGCTCCTTTTGAGACCATTTATAGAAGTTATTGTAGATCCCCAACTGGATGGTTTGAGGTGGGGGTGATGGTCTTGCTAGGTCCAGGTTTTGTTATGGAGGTTGAGGAAGAAGGAGGTAGCTTCCATCAAGGTCCTTTAGAGGAACCAACAAGTTGAAAGTGCCACATGGGAAGATGAGACGGACATGCAAAAGTGATATCCATATCTCTTCCACTCTACTCAAGCCTAAGGTACTAATGTAAGTCCCCCTATATGATTTCAAGTCTTATGTTTCAGCACTTATGTCATTGCATGTATTCATGTTTATATTGACAAGTTTAGGGTGATTGTTTATGTTCATGTCGAGACTTTTTGAAAATAATGTTTAAGTGCATTTGTTGCATATATGTTAGGCTAAAATCTTCATGATTACCTTTCTTATGTATGCTTCTTTGACATTTGGGGACGAATATGTCACGGCCCAAGCCTAAGGCCTAGAGGTGACACGGAGAATGGGGAACCCAAAAGAATGCCAAACAAGCCTCTTATCTTATCATTACACATCATTGGTCATGGAAGCATATAAAAACCATAAAGAGTGAGAATAGGGCAAAAAAGGACTAAGTCGAAAGCTTGCATAAAATCATAACCAAGAGACAAAGAGTCAAGCTCATATCATATATACACAGCATGTCCAACACACACCTCTAATATTTAGAAAAGAATGGGGGCCAAGACAAAGCAACTGGGCTCACGCTCATAGTCAAAATAGAAAATAAAGAAGACTGCCTAAATACATAATAGGAGAAACATAGACTAAGTTCCCCAGAGTGGCGGACTCACCAACTAGCTTAAGTAGTACTAAACTAGCCACGTGAAGGAGGAGGATGATCAACTTAGACTCAGGTTGCTACATGATGATATCACGTAGGAAAGAGTATGCATTAGTACATTTGAATGTACTATGTAGGATGCACTGCAACAAGAGAATCGAATCATAATCAAAATGCATAATAATAGGCAATAGGAAAAATATAACAATATGGCATTTATGACCAATGTATAAGTAAAACAGGCTTAAGTAATTCATACTCATATAGGATATCATATGTGTAGAAGATTCCAAGTTAGCTTTCCATAGTACAAACCCTTTAATAGGTTAGTAAAGATACTGCCCCATCACTTTGGTGGTGAGGTAGAAACCGCTCACTAGGTTGATGAGTACTAATCCCCATCTAATTTGATGATGATGCCATCTTATCACCCTAGTGGTGAAATACAAACCCCTCACTATGTTGATGAGTACGAACCTCCATCTAGGTTATCCGGACTCTTAGTCCCACCTTGGGCATGGTCTATTGCAACACTTTGTATAGTATTTATCATATACATAAGCTAATTTCAACATCATAATATCATTCATATCTTATCTCATGCTTTGGACCTTCAATTCCTCAAGAAACCACATCCGGACATTTTATCAAACACTTAGAGGGTATGTCATAGGGGTACAAAACCATTCAATTTAGAGATGGAATCATGTAAGGAAATCCATTGTAAAACCATAAATTAATACCTTGCAACACCTTCAAGCAATATTCATCAAAAACCCTTATCAAATCTTACTATAGTTCAAAGATTTATCGCTCAAAACATAGAAAAATAGTCACAACTTTACATAGCTTTAACATAGTTCATAGACATGTTCATACTAGTAAAACCATTTGTAAAATCAACTTTAAATCATGCAAATTGAGTAGAAATGAGATTAGGGCACCATCGGTAGAAGAACCCAATTATTAAAACCCACATACCTTAGCTTTGACGAAATTCTTGATGAAGATTGAAAATGGAGGATTGAAGCTTGAAGGAAATCCTTAGTTCCGGATGAGGGTTTTGCTGATTGAATTTAGGATTGAAGAATATGGCTAAATGTTTGAGGGGATATTAGGGAATGTGTTTGGATGATATCAGGGTGAGATATGGCTAAGTATAGGTAAAAACATGTTTGGGAACACTTAGGCCCAAGATACAAAAGTCTTGGACCGCACAGAAAAATAGTTGGGCAGCGGACCTGTCCCAGAGACTGTATTAACACATGTCCATGATGGTGGCACATCATGATACCATCACGGATAGATACTTGATAAGCAGTTTTTAGAAAATTAAAATTGCTATTCGTTTGCTCTCAAATCGGGGTTAGACCCATTTTCCCCTAATTTTGACCCCTCGAACAAGAATATAAAGTTAACTTTTTGATATTATGCACGGATTTTAAGATATATGGAATTTAAAACTTTGGGCATTCTGAGGCACACTTTTAGATACTTTTTAGGGTCAATTCGATATCTCCCCTTGCAAACATTCATCCCCGA
This sequence comes from Solanum sejunctum, assembly GCA_025642045.1. Taxonomy (NCBI): domain Eukaryota; kingdom Viridiplantae; phylum Streptophyta; class Magnoliopsida; order Solanales; family Solanaceae; genus Solanum; species Solanum sejunctum. Next base: position 2,847 of record JAOTQJ010002879.1, on the reverse strand, counting down.
ATGAAAAAGAGATGTACAAGACAATAATGATCATAAACCAATCAGTCTCAACAAGAATGCAACATACCATTTAAAACAACATTTTCAAAATCTCAACATAAGTGCAAAATCTTCATAAACTTGCCAACTTAAATATGAATGCATATAAATGACATAGGGGCTGAAATACAAGACTTGAAATCACATAGGGGTATTAGAATTAGTACCTCAGGCTTGAGTGGAGTGAAAAAGATAAGGATACTACTTTTTCATGACTGCTTTGGGCTCCCATTAGCACTTTCAACTTTTTGCTTCCTCCAAAGGACCTTAACGGATCCCACGTCCTTATTTCTCAATATCTTCACTTGCCTATCAAAAATCTGAACTGGAAGCTCCTCATAAGTCAAGTTATCATCAACAACACCCACAACATCGAGAGGCATAATAGCATTAGGATCACCAACACATGTCCTCAACATAGAGACGTGAAACACCGGATGAACCAATTCCATCTCACTAGGCAACCTAAACTCATAAGCTACCTTGCCAACCATTCTTTTGCCCTCATAAAGAATAACACACCTTGGTCTTAACTTGCCCTTCTTACCAAAATGGACCACACTCTTCTTTGGACAAACTTTCAGATATACCCAATCACCCACTTTTAATTCAAGGTCTCTTCTCCTCATATCGGCATAGAAATTTTGGCGATTTTGGGGCATCTTCAATCTCTCCCTAATCATTCTAACCTTATCAAGAGCTTCCATGACAAGATCTGGACCCAATAATTCCATGTCACCACAATTAAGCCGCCCAACTGGTGATCTATAACATCTATCATAAAAGGCCTTAATGGAGCCGTACCGATGCTAGAATAATAGCTATTTTTGTAGGCAAATTCAATTAATGGAAGATGATCATCCCAAATACCCTTAATCTTTAAGACACAATCCCTAAGCATATCCTCAAGTGTTTGAATGGTTCTTTCAGCTTGGACATCGGTTTGATGGTGGAAGTTCGTACTAAGGTGATCTTTTGTACCAAGACCCCTTTGAAAGGACCTCCAATAGTGTGAAGTGAATTCTGAACCATGATCCGATATGACATACCAAGGAACCCCATGTAACCTCACTAACTCATGGATGTACAACCTTGCATACTCTTCAGCCCCATATTTAGTCTTAACTGGTAGAAAGTGAGCCAATTTTTTCATCTTATCAACCATAACCCAAATGGAATCAAAAACCCTTCTAGTCTTAGGCAACCTAACCACAAAATCCATATTAATCACCTCCCACTTCCAAGTAGGAATATCTATGTCATGGTTTAGGCTATCCGCCCTTTGATGTTCGGCTTTGACTTGATGATGACTATGGCAACCAAAAACAAATTTGGCAATATCCCTCTTCATGCCTCCCCAACAATACACATCCCTCAAGTCTCTATACATTTTGGTGGAATTTTTGTGGATAAAATGAGAAGAATTATGTGCCTAACCAAGTATTTTCTCTCTCAAACCATAAATAGAAGGCACACATAACCTACCTTGGTACCTAAGGGCACCATCTCCCCCTTGGGAGAAAACCTCTACTTTGCCCTCTTTCACCAAGCCATTCAATTCAAGCAAGAAGGGGTCAAGATCTTTTTTTGCCATCAACTCATCAACCAATGAGGACTTAGACCCATCAAAAACACCATCACCATCATCACCGGCCTTTTTCAACCTAACCCCTAATCTGGCCAACATATAATAAAGTATCTTCCGCCCCCTTTCACAACTATTTCAATTTCCTATCGGGATCATTGGTGCATCTCCCTAGCTATTTCCTCATCACCATCTTCAACATGAGCTACTGTTACGCCCCAAATTGCCGTTAGGGCGGACTGGCACCCTTGCCGATAAGGCTCGGGAGAACCAACCTATATTTATTCGCTTGTATACATATTATAATTAACTTTCTATGTTTGGTATGCTTCTAAGAACATAAACAGTAATAATCTAAAAGGAGATCCATATATCTAGGCCATTGGGGACACGGTGCTTAATATTCGAGACATGACCATACTTTAGTTTACATAGTCTACAAAGCCTCTAGTCGAGAGAAAGTATCCATAAATATTCGGGACAGGACCCGTCTGAATTAACTCTATAATATAAACATATAAACTCAAAATACGCACAAAGCTCCAGAACAACCTTGAGCTTAGTAACAACAGTTGAATGTCCTGAACTCTACTGGGAAGATATATTAGCACTTGTAACTATAGCATGAAATGCAGGTCCCCCGGAAGGGACTCAATATGAGATAATATACTGAATATGTAAGGCAATAAATACTGTACATGAAGTATAACTCAAATAAAATTATACGCTGATTGTGGATAAGAGGCCACCTTTAATTATACTTTGGGATCAAGTACTTTATGTCCTTTATATTGCTTTACCTTTACTATAAAATCTATACTATAAAATCTATGCACAACTATACTCAAATGACCAACTGATCAGCAGTGAATTGTATCGGGATCATCCCTATGCTAGATTCTTAATGCACCCCTTTGGGCTACCACCCACACACTGTATTGGGATCATCCCTACGCTAGGTTCTCAATGAACCCCCTCAGGCTACTACCCATCAAAACTGTACACTTTATCTTTCAGTTACCTTTAGATGATTCTTTTGGTGGTTATAATACTGGAGAAATAAGGCTATATATGCAGCATGTGCCGTGTAAGTAATCATACAATATACTAGGGAAATGAAAGGAGAATGTTACATAGACAATAAAATGCATATGAACTGAAGCAACTCATGAACTTTGTTTAGCAATAAGAACTCATGTACTTAGTATCATATATGTATGTAG